>PVJX010009425.1:30062-61180 GCA_004027295.1 Dolichotis patagonum
ACCAGGCAAGCACTTAAGCCACTGAGCTAAATCCCCAGCCCCCGTGACAGCATCTCAGACAGCATTATCTCTCCTCCCCTTTTCCCCAGCTCCCCTCACAGCCTTGGAATAACCATGATACCTATATCTCTTGGCTGTCACCATGTCAATGTCACAGAACAGTGCACACTCTCCCCGATAATGGTTCATTAGAAGCAGCCCCTTACCTTAAGAACAGACTCGGTGACACCCCAGGAGAAGTCGCAGGGAAACTGACCCTGCATGTCGGGTGTGGACTCTTTCAAAGGAAAACCATTCTCTTGTATGAGCTGTTTATAGTAACGTGCTGAGGACTTGGGTTTCCTTTCTTTCTGTTTACTGTCAAAATCTACATAGAACAGCCCTCGGCGGGTGGTGTTAGCATCCTGCCATTCAAAGCCGTCCAGGAGCGACCAGGCGGTGTAACCAAACACTTGTACTTCATCAGACCTGATGGCTGCAGAGAAAGAAAGCAGACACGCTCTAAGGGCTGAGTACTCAGCTCATGTATGCTACTTTGGTGACACACCAGGGACCGCATACTGTGAAGCCAGCCCTTTTCCCACTTGGCAAGACTCCTAGAAAACTTATGTCCATATTTCAAAAATGGCACTTAGTTGTATCCAGAAGGATACTTCCTTCCCTAACACACACACTAGTTGACACAGTTGAAGTTCAAATTTAAAATATTCCTGCAATATAATTAAGAAAAATAAGGACATATAGAAAATAGAACTAGAAACATACACAATAAAAATATACGGGCAGGGCATGGTGGCACACACCTGTAATCCCAGCACTTGAGAGGCTGAGGCAGGAGGATTGCTGCAAATTCAAGGCCAGCCTGGGCTACAACAGTGTGAACCTGTCTCAAAAACAAAAACAAAAACAAAAACAAAAACAACCCCCCAGCTCTTAGAATTAACCTAAGTGAATGTGGCTCTAAGGAGGCAAAAGAGGCAAAGTGATGTAAGAGAATCAAAGTAGCAGGGGCCCGGGCCATGCCTTCTGGTGTTCCAGAAAAAGTGCCAGAGCCATGGTTTTAGCCTCAATTTGGTCATCGGTAAATAGAAAATACTGGACAAAACAATCTTTAAGGACTGTTTCAGCTTTAAAACTCTCATTCAATAATGTGTAGAAACTGGGTAAAAATGAAATATGATGTACGACAGCAGCAGAAAAACAGAACAAATACTCAAATTAGTCCTAGATGTTTTTTTTCCTGTCTTTTTAAGACAGGGTTTCACTGCGGCTCAGGCCGGCCTTGAACTTAACAGCGATTTTCCTGCCTTAGCCTCCATGAGCCACCATGCCCGGCCTCTGGTTCAGTTTTCTTAACAGCTTTTATTTCTCCTAGAAATGCCGCATCTCTGTACTCTTGAGGGGGTGGTTATCACTGACATTCCTTTCCTGCAAGGCGGAGAATCCTCGGGCAGAGATTCCCGCAGCTCAGTGTGCTACATCCCGCCTGGCTCCAGCCCCTTGGCGGGTGGAGGGCCACAGGGAGCCAGGCGCTCGGCCCGACCGAGGCCCGTGGGTGGCCCAAAGCGGGGCGGCTGTGTCCCAGGCGGATCCTTCTGGGCACTGAGGCCGAGTCTTGCTCTCCCGCAGCAGGGGAGTGTCCTTGAGACTTGGGAGCCTATGGGAAGATCCCAGGGAATTCCTTCGCGTCCTGCAGGGTGGAGCTGCTGGGGCGAGCCATTGTTCCCAGCAGCCACCTGCAGGTGTCACTGTTTGGGTGGAGGAAAAGGAATGAGGTGGAGATGTGGGGAACTGAAGAAATCTTCAGGAGCAATAGAAACGACTCAGCTCTGCCTTTAGGACTTGCATCACGCAGCCATGGTACCACGACTCAAAGGCTTAGAATTTCAAGAAGCATCGTAAAGTACTCATGATAGGGAACTTTAAACATATCTGCGAATGTGTGTGTGTTGCTGGGGACTGAACCCAGGGCCTTCACTGAACTACACCCCCATTCCTTTTTTATTTTTTATCTTGAGACAGGGCCGTGGTAAATCCCTAAGTCGCCCAGGCTGGCTTCCAATTTGCAATCCTCTTGCCCAGCCTTCCAGAGCCCTGGGATTCCAGGTGCGCACCAGCAGCCCCTGGTTAAAGGTGACATTCAATACCTGCGAAGAGTCCCTCTTTCCTTCTAAGTGTCATGCGCAACCGACCTTGGAGAACCTGGTTGAGGAAGTTCTTCATCATGTAGATGGCCGTGGTGTCCTCCGTCGTCACGTGGCTGTCCGTGAACCAGCCGTTCTCGGCAATCAGGATGCGGGGGTTGCCGTACTCCAGCTTGATCCAGTTCAGCACTTGTCTCAGATTGAGGGACACATTTTGCCCCATTTTAGGCACGGTGCTCGGGGGCTTGAAGTTGTTGGGGCCGAAGGAGAAGGCGAAGAAGTCGGCCGTGCCCCGCACCTGGCGCTGCTCGGCGGCCGAGAAGCGCGGCAGCGCGGCGCGCAGCTCCTCCCGCAGGCTGGCCGGGTACTCCCCGCGCCCGTGGATCGGGCCTGCGAACCAGCCGAGCACGGCCGCCAGCGAGCGCTGGCAGCGCTGCACGTCCGCGGGGGCGTCGGGCCGCGTGGGCTCGATCCAGTGCGAGCCCAGCGTGATGGACAGCCAGCCCCGCTGGCCCGGCCGGAAGTTGCTGTTGTAGTTATGCCAGACCTTGGCGTGGGCCTGGGGAGGAGAGAACACGTGTCACTGACCCGCCAGGGGAGTCGGCTCCGGGGAGGGTGGACTGTTTTTTTTTTTGTTTGTTTGTTTTTGTTTTTTTGTACTGGGTATTGAACCTAGGGGTGAGCTGCGACCCCAGCCCCCACACCTTCTTCGAGACAGGCTCTCCCTGCACATCCCAAACTGGCCTCGAACTTGCGCCACTTTCTTGCCTCAGTACTGGCTTTGCAGGTGTGTGGCACCTCGCCCAGCTTTTTTTTTTTTTTTTTTTTTAACATTTTGAGGTAGGGCCTTGCTAAGTTACCCATGCTGGACCCAAACTTTGACGTTAGTGCCTCAGACTCCCAGAGTGCTTGGATTACAGGCCTGTACCACCACTCCTGGCTTCATGGACGAAATTAAGGAAGCTGGAGCTGGACACAGTGGCCCATGCCTGTAATCCCAGCACTTGGGAGGATGAGGTAGGAGGATCGATGTGAGTTTGAGGTCAACTTGGGCTACACAGTGAGACCTTGTCCCAGAAAACCAAAACCAAACCAAACAAAACAAAATTAGTGAAACATAAAGTGAAGTAAGAGACCCCTATGGACTTCTCCAGTTCTTCCAACCTAGCATTCTCCCGCAGGCCCCGGTCCAGGTTGTCTGACTTCTCTCTGCCTGGCTCCCTTATGGGCCCTCCTGAGGCAGGGGCCAGGTGGGTACTGTGTAGACACAGGTTTCTTCTCGTTCAGAGAGAGACAGGACAGGACGGTTCACTGGTCTGCACACTCTCCTGTTGGGCCTGACTAGGAAGTCTCCGGATTCTGTGAGGGGTCTGAGGAAGCCATTCCCGGCGCTCTTGAGAGGGTTGAACGAGTTCACATGAGTGGCTTTTGGGACAGTGTCTGGCTGGGAGCAGCACCACCTGAACCTTAGCTGTCGTTCTGATTACTGTGGAAGGTGGCAGCCACGGGGCACAGCAGGAGAGGGTGGGGAGTGTGGGTGGGCCTGAGTCTTGCCCTCTCACACTCAGCAGAAGTCAAGGGCGGTCACCCTGATGTCCTTTGTGAGGCAGTTGTCCAAATTGGACTAACATATGCACACAGTAGGCGTGAAGCACTATACCACCATGTGGACACTACCACCCCTGGCGTCTTGGAGCATGCATTTTAAGTGAGGTCTCTGTAACTGTGCCCATGGACTTTTTTTTCTTTTCTTTTTTTTTTTTTTTTTTTTTGGTGCTTAGAATTGAACCTAGGGCTACTGAAATATATCCCCAGCCCTCTTTATTTTTTATTTTGAGTCAGGGTTTTGCTAAATGGCTGGCCCCAAACTTGATCCTCCTGCCTCAGCCTTCTGAGTAGCTGGGACCACAGGGTGCACCCTGGCTTTGAGCAATGAATTCTAAGCCCCATAGATCCTGGGGATCTGAAAACGTTCCATAAATCTGGTGAAGGCAGGGAAAGTAGCCACTGATGTAAGGGCTGAGGATCCCAAAATTGGTGCCACCTGCTTTATGCAGGAAAGACTAATTTCAATCATTCCCCAAGAGATTTTTTGGAACAGTGGTGGCTTTATATTGCTTTTGTCTGTTTGTCCTTTACTCAGTTCTCATGGGCAGCTCCCAGAGTCATTTAGTGGCCCAATGTTCCCAAGGATTGTACGAGTGCTTCCCTTGCAGAGGAGTGTTGGAGTTGTGCCTCCCTCCCTCCCTTGCCCGCACCTGTAGTTATAGCTGCTGAAGAATTACAGAGGCTCAGGCCAGACTGTGTCATTAATTCTCTGGGCCTCTCTCTGGGCTTTTCTGGGGGCTAGAATCACACTGGAAATTCCTTAGAGCTGCTTTGTTTGTTTGTTTGTTTGAGACAGGGTCTTGCTTTGTAGTTCAGGCTGGCCTTGAACTTGTTATGTAGCTCAGGCTGGCCTCGAACTCATGGCTGTCCTCCTGTCTCAGCCTACTGAGTGTTGGGTCAAAAGTCTCTTTCTTTATTCCTTTTGCTCTCCCTTCCCTCCTTCCTTTTCCTTTTTTCTTTTCCCTTCCTTTTGCTTTTTCCTCCTTTTCCTTGAGGTATTATTTTTTTCCCCTTTCAGAAGATTCTTACTCTTTCACTGTATTTATTGAGGATTTTGTATCTTATGTACTCTTACCATTTCTTGCACTAGGGAGACAATATGGTATTTACACATGTGAGTTTGATTTATTTCACTTATGATCTTTTCCTTTTTTTCTGATTCAAAACTAAAGCAATCGTGCAATATCAGGACCTACAGGGGGCATGCTTTGTTTTATTCTAACTGGTCACTTGATCCCTGGATGCCTTTAGTGTTTTCAGCTGTAGAGGACACATGGCTCACAGCTCTTCAAGATCATGCGCCTGCAACCCTGAACCCAGGTATGAGCTGAGCCACAGAGCTGCTGCCCAGCAAAGGAGGTGCCGTCAGACACCAAAGGGAGCAGGAGGTGGAACCAGGATCTTTGTATTAGCTCAGTCCTCATAGGAATTCACCAGCCTACAGGGTGGGAGAGTTTCTTCAAAATAGGTGTTCCATTGCATGTCTCAGAGTCCATGGACCTGAGTTGCGCCGATAAAGTCTTGCTCACGTGAGCACTGGGATGAGAGGAGTGAAGCTCAGGCAGCCAGGGGCACTAAGTCGGCAGCCTGGATACGTGCATGCGGGGCTCATTGTGGCCCAAGGTGACCTTCGTGCTCCCTGTCTCTTTCACCTTTGCTGCTATTTGCACACCTATCGAGGGATCTAAGGTTATCTCTGCTCTGGGCCCAAGACAGCACTGCATTCTCTGCAGAGATCAGGTGGGGGCTCAGCCCCATGAGGTGCTTATGGTTATGACTCCGTCCTGTTTGCCAAGTAACAGAGTAAAAGGTTTTGCTCTGAGATGGTGAGTTTGACACACATTGTGAGGAAACAAGGGCCTCTCGATGATGCTCATAAAGAAGGTCCGTGGGGACACCAGGATAGGGTTGGTAAGGGAACCTTGCACAACAGCTGCCCTACAGTTTTCCAAGGTCCTCTCTGTCTCGCACAAGGCCGTCTGTCTGCCTTTGGAGTGGTTGGTTTAGGGAGCACCAACATCTCAACCAGGTAAGGAGCAGCTGTTTCCTCTTGAAGCAGCGCCCAGGGCCTCCTGTCACTGAGAGACAGCAGGGCGCCTAAAGTCTCCTTTGGTCCCCTGCAGGCGATGATGTGCCGCTGCCCTTGGTATCCCTGGAAGTCGGTACTCAGATAAACCCTGCGCATGATAGGAAGCAAATAAGATAGCAGGCCCAACGCAGAAGCAGAGATGAGGAGGCAGAGGTCAGGCGGACACGTGTTCCTGGTGGGAAGACGCACGAGCAAGCCTGAGCACGTACAAGTATCATCCTGGGGCATTTGTCATTTGTCAGAAGCTATGTTTTCAAATTTATGTATGTATGTATGATTTTAGCCAAAGTATCTTCTTTGAATTGCAAACTTGTTTGATGTTAAAGCTATTTAACCACTTAATATGTTAACATTTATTTTAAAACTCTACATCCCAACATCAAATGCAGAAAAACTGTGTTTCCTCTAAAGTCAGGAATGAGACAAGGATGTCCACTAGCACCACTCCTGTTCAAGATGGGACTTGACATTTTAGTCAGATCGATTAGGCAAGAGAAATAAATGAAGGGGATACAAATAGGAAAGAAGTCAAATTATCCTTATTTACAGCTAAAATGATCCTATATTTACAAGACCCTAAAGATTCCACCAAAAGACTTTTAGAGCTGATGAATTCAACAAAGTAGCAAGATACAGAATCATGATTACAAAAGTCAGTAACTGTACATGAGTAATGAACAGGCTGAGAAAGAAATCAGAAAGACAATTCCATTCACAGTAGCTTAAAAAACACCTAGGAACCAGCCTAACCAATGAGTTGAAAGACTTCTACAATAAAAAGTATGGAAGGCTAATGACAGAAATTGAAGGAGACACTAGAAAACAGAAATCCCTGCCATGTTCATGGATTGGCAGAATTACTATTGTTAAAGTGGCCTTATTACCAAAAGTGATCTACAGATTCAGTGCAATCTCCATCAAAATTCCAACAACAGCTGAGTTTGAGTCAGCCTGGGTTACATAGTGATTTTGAGCCCAACCTGAACTACATAGCAAGATTCTGTCTTGAAACAACAAGAAAATTCCTATGACATCTTTTTTTTTTCTTTTTTGGTACAGTGGGTCAAACTCATGACTTTGTGCCGGCCAGGCTGTACTGCTGGACTCTCTCCCTGGCCCTCTTATGACATTGTTGAAAGAATTAGAAAAGAAAAATCCTAAAATTTATATGGAAATACAGGTGAACCAGAAAAGCCAAAGCAAACCTAAGCAAAAAAAGCACGGTAAGAACATCATAATAATTGATTTCAAATTATACCACAAAGCCATAGTAATAAAAACAGTAGGGAACTCACAGAAAAAGACGTGTAGCTCAATAGAGTAGACTATAAACTCAATGCAACTATAATCATCTGATTCTTGACAGCGGCAAAAAAAACAACCATACTGGAAAAAAAGACAAGCTCTCTCTCTCTTTTTTAAAATCTTTTTGAGACAGGGTTTTACTATGTAGTTTTGGTTGGCCTTGAAATTACCATTGTCCAGGCTGTCCTGGAACTTGTGATTTTCCTGCCTTAGTTTCCTGAATGTTGGGATTACAGGCCACTACACCCAGTTTCTCCTGCTTTTAAAACCAGTATAATTTTCCCTACAGGACCATTCTTGAATGCCATTTAGCCAGAAACAGAGCCATCAGTGTTTTGCACCAGATAGTCAAAGAACACTCACATTCATGGACAAAATGTGTGGAAAACGATTTGGCTTTTTTTTTTTGGTCTTTTTGAGACAGGGTTTCACTGTGCAGTTCAGGGTAGCTTTGAACTTACTTTGTAGCCTACGCTGGCCTTGACCTCACAGCAATCCTCCTGCCTCAGCTTCCCGAGTGCTGGGATTACAGACATGTGCCACCATGCCCGGCAATTTGGAAATATTTAAAACAATTTTTAAAATAAGTAATGTATTCCTGGGATCACCAAAATGAAATAATTTGAATAAACTAAAAGCTGTATGCTCAAAGGGAGCTATTATGACAGAAAAAAACAATGAAATAAAGTAAACTAATTTCTATTAAAAGGGAGG
Organism: Dolichotis patagonum; assembly: GCA_004027295.1. Classification (NCBI taxonomy): domain Eukaryota; kingdom Metazoa; phylum Chordata; class Mammalia; order Rodentia; family Caviidae; genus Dolichotis; species Dolichotis patagonum. The sequence goes on from PVJX010009425.1 coordinate 37,923, forward strand.
AGTGAAACTGGGTGTGGTGGTACACGCCTGTAATCCCAGCACATGGGAGGCTGAGGCAAAAGGATCCCCGAGAGTTCAAGACCAGCCTAAACTGCATAGTGAAGCCTTGTCTCAAAAAAAGAAAACAATAAAAGGGAGAGGTGACTAAGTAAATCACATTTCATCAGATCCGAAACTTGTTATACCGCTAAGCTTATTATGGGGGCTAGGACTGTAGCTCAGGGGTAGAGCACTTGCCTAGCATGGTGAAGGCCCTGGATCCCATCCCCAGCACTACAAAATAATGATGATGATTGTTATAAAGACTAAAAAACAGTGGGAAATATTTAAGGTAATTTTAGTTGGTAAATATATTTAGAAAGGTTGGATGGGAACACAGAAGCATGAAAATATTTTGTTATGGTGTAGATTTTCCTGAAAATGATATGACTTCATTTTATATATACATTTCATTTACCCACTCATCTGTCCACGGGTACCTGGGCTGGTTCCATACTTGGTTATTATAAATTGTGCCACAATAAACATGGATATACAAGTATCCTTTAGTGTGCCGACTTTAATTCCTTCAGGTATGTATTGAGGGTTGGTACGGCTGGGTTCTATTTCTAGTTTTGTTTTTTTTTTAGGCAGGGTTTCACTATGTAGCCCAGGCTGGTATTGAACCCCTCAGTGATCCTCCTGCCTCAGCCTCCTAAGTACTGAGATTACAGGCATGTGTCTCCATAGCCGGCCTTCCTCATTTATTGTTTATAGTTGATTTTTACTCATTGTCCTTTTGAACCAAGAGTAACCTCAAACTGATCTAATTTTATATCTATTTACCATTTCCTTATTTTAGCATCAAGTGTGTTAATTATAAACAGTCCTCTTTCAGATCACTTAGCATTCATTTATGCACCCTGCATTCCATAAATATTTTTTTTAAATGGAAAATCTTTATTGTAAAGATTCCCATGGTAGGACTGGGGATTTAGCTCAGTGGCATAAGTGCCTGCCTTGCAAGCATGTGGTCATGAGTTCAATCTCCAACACACACACGCACACACACACACACACGATTCCCATGGTGCCAAATGATGGTGAACCCTCCTTTTGAGTTGGGAGCTCAACTATTCAACAGGCTGAACAGGAGGATCACAAGTTCAAGCCCAGCCTGGGCAATTTAGCAAGACCTGTGTCAAAATAAAAAATAAAAAGGGTTGAAGATAAATCAGTGCCAAGGCCCTGAGTTCATTCTCCAGTTAAGAAAACAAACCTCCCATATAAGCTACAATGGTCCTCATGAAATCTTTAAAGATACAACCTTTAACAGTACGCGGGTAACACTGTTCCTTTCCCTGTGTGCCCAAGGCAGCTGCTGGTAGCTGCCACACTTCCCGGTACAGATGTGAATTTTCTCTCAACTTTTTGGGCTGGATTGTGTTGCTGGGGGAAGCACACCCTGTCACCTGTTGTAGCCACCCTCTGTTACTAAAGGACACTCTTGAATAATTCTTTCAAAGAGAGTACATGGGAAATGAGTCCTCTGAATTCATCCATATCAGAACATGTCCTTGTTTCCCCTCGATATCAAATGTTGGTTCAGCGGGACAGGTGGAAGCCAGCCTCCTGCAACGTCCTTCTGATATCGCTCCCTGACTTCTAGTGTCCAGTGTGCTCAGAAAGATGTCTGCCAGCAAGAAGCTAGATTTTTCTTCCTCTATAGGTGGTTTCTTCTCTCCCTCTTTCTCACAGGAGCTCTAGAATGTCAACATGGTGTGTCTAAGGGTCAGTCTTCTCTTATCAATCATGATGGGTATCCGGAGAACACCAACAACCTCTAGAATCCAGTCCTTCCTTAGCTTCAAAAAGTTTTCTTCAATTATTTCTATTATTATTATTATTATTATTATTATTATTTTATTATTTTGAGACAGGGTCTCCGATAGTGCAGGCTGGTCTTGAGTCCATTATGTAGCCCAGGCTGGCCTCATACTCATGATGACCCTCCTGCCTCAGCCTCCTGAGTGCTGGGATTACAGGTGTACACTACCACACCTAGCCCTTTTTCTTCTTCCTCTCCTCCTCTTTCCCCCTCTTCCCCTTTCCTTTCTCTTCTTCTTCCTCTCTTCTTTCTTATTCCTCTTCCTTATGCTGACAGTCTTGCTAAATGCCCAGGCTGGTTTAAAATCGCAATCCTCCTGCCTTGGCCTCCCAGGATGCTGGGATTCCAAGTGTGCACCAGCGTATCTCGCCCTGTGAACATCTTAAGTGTAAAGCCTGTGTCTGCTTGTCCTCAGGTGTACACTTGGTGGCCAGGGAAGGGCCTGCAGAGAAGACACTGAGCTGATGCCAGGAGCGACCAGCTGGGCCAGGCTGTTCCCTGCTTTAAAGAAGAAGCTCAACTTCCCATGCTGAAGAGTGTGGAGGCAGGATTTGAAACCAGGCCGCCCTAGTCACTTTACCACACCCTCCTGCTTTCTGTGTGTCTAGCCAGTTCTAAATTTTGAAACTGTAGTGAACAGGCTCTTTGATGTGAGTCACAGCATATTGTTTGTTTGATTGATTGATTGATCTGACACCAACATTACTGGCTCTAAGAAAGAGGTTCAGGGATCCACAAGTCCATGTCACATGTTCCACAAAGCTCTTGGATCATGACATGGTGTTCTGAAGGACACCCCAAATGTGCCCCAGAAATGCATGACTTCTCTAGGTGGTTCTGAATTCCAGACATAAATAGATATGTTTTTCATCATGTACGAATAGGGCAGGGCACTCTCCTCTTCAATTAAGACATTTTTAGTTCTTTTAATTGCCAAGTGCAAAGAAAATGCCATTTTAAAACAATATGTTGGGAAAAATAAACAATACATTGAGCCAGATGTGGTGGTGCACACCTGTAATCCCAGCACTCTGGAGGCTGAGGCAGGAGGATCACAGTGAATTTGAGGCCAGCCTGAACTACAAAGCAAGACATTGTCTGAAAAATTGGGGGGAAAAAAAGAGAAAAGAAAATTGAGTCATTAGGCTTCTAGTTCATTATGATTTCCAAGCTATAATTACATCCCTTATGAACATACTTTTGTTTTTTGTAACAGGAATCAAACTCAGGACCTTATACTTGCCAGGCAGGATCTGTGCCACTGAGCTATATCACTGGCTTGAACATAATTTTCCACTAAAGGTTGAAAAGACAGAAAATGCAAGGGGTATGTAACGGCACAAACACAAAGGATCATGCACCAAGAATGCTGCTAAGAAACACACTAAGGCACTGGGAATGGCGGTGAGCATCTGTAGTCCCAGCGCTCAGGAGGCTAAAGCAGGGTAGATGAGTTTGAGCCCAGGGTGGGCTACACAGTGAGTTCAAGGTCAGCCTGCACTACATAGCGAGACCCTGTCTCAAAACAAAACAAAACAACAGAAAAAATAAAAACACACTAAGGTGCAACAAAGTAACTAAGAGAAATGGTTTTAGAGCTGGAGTGTAGCACTTTCTTCAAATGCCCCAAGGTACTAGGTTCCATCTCCAACACTGCCAAAAAACCAAACGGAATAACGGGGAAGTTTTGTGTATGTGCGTGTGTGTGTGTGTGTGTGTGTCTGTACCAAAGCCAGGGCCTTAAGGGCTCATGATCATAGTTCACGATTATGCTTTTACCTCATTTCACTGGCTGGGGGCTGCCTTGAGCAAACGGAGAACTATAGTCTGTCTCGTTTCTTTTCCTTCCTTTTTCTCAGTATTGGAGATTGAATCCAGGGGGGCCTGAGCTACACTTGCAGCACTTATTTATTAATTTAGAGACTTATTTACTGATTTATTTAGAGACTTACTTTTTAATTTAGAGTCTTACTAAATTACCCAGACTGGATAATTGAACTTTCATTCTTCCTGCCTCAGCCTCCCACGTAGCTGGGACTGTTGGCATGCTGGGCCTTTTATTCCCCCCCTTACAGCAAGTTATGTACATCAGCAAAAGCAGGTTTAGGGAGCTCATTTCATTTCTCTAAGATCCCAGCTGTTAGTGTTACCGTTTGTGCCACTGGGATTGGACCAGGCGGCGAGAGCTGCTGAGCAACGCTGAGCTGTGCCCATTTCCCATCTGATTTTATTTGATGTTAGCTTTTCTTCACCCTTTGTCCATTGACTTTGATTATTTGCTTAAATTCAAGTCTACAAACGTTTATTTAATAAACACAGGGCACCACAGTGGCCACTGAGAAAAGATTATCGAAACAACTCCTGTCATCAGCTGAGCTGTGACGCTGAAGAGGAGAAAGAAGTGAAGGGATAAGTAGGATAATGGCAGTATAAGCTTACATTTTGATTAATTAGAAATGAGGGCTGAAACTAAATGTAATGATTCACGTTTTGTTAAAAAAAAAACACCCAACTTTGCACACATATTCATATAGATATAGAAAAAACTGGAAGCAATGGTTACTTTTGGGACTTGAGGTTAAGGAATAATGAAAGAGGAGACTTTTTATTATTATTCTTATTATTTTTTTGAGACAAGATCTCACTGTGTAGTCCAAACTGGCCATGAACTCACTATGGAGCCTAAGCTGGCCTCAAACACTTGGCAATCCTCCTGCCTCAGCTTCCTAAGAGCTGGGATTACATGCATGCAGCACCGTGCCTGGCTGATCTTTCATTTCTAACTTAATGTCTTTCTGTGTTGTTTGCCTGGCCATATAAATACATTACTTTTTTTAGTTTAGAAAAATCAAGAGAATTGATTGAAACAGAAAGTTTCTGTCCATGAATTTACCCGCTTTATGCTATGACTCTTCAGTTTTCCCCAAATTCTAAAGCTCTCAAAGGCTAAAAACAGGCTTATGCCTATAAAGCTCAGCTATCCTGGTTCTGTTTTATATTAAAGATGTGTTTAGCTGGAGATTTAGCTCAGTGGCATAAGCGCCTGCCTGTCAAGCGTGAGGTCATGAGTTTGATCCCAGGTACAAAAAAAAAAAAAAAAAAAAGATGTGTTTTCCTCTATAACAATATGCTGATATTCACAGCAAGGTAAAAGGATGAGGCATACAATAGATAGTTGATTAACACGAAAGAACCGATAGTGGCGAACTCTTGCTCTTTCTTTCAGACTTAGTCACCTAATCTCTGGCCAAGATAGGACAGTAAGAAAACTAAGTGAATTCTCTTAAATAGTAACAGGTCTCTGTTTCATCAACTTCTGGATTCTCCAAAACATTTTCAAGTAACACCTTTGATCACCCAAGCGACTGAATTGTCATTACTGTTCAGTAGTTTTAATTACATGCTTTTCTTTTAACATAGACTATTTTCTAATAGTTCGAGTTTTCTCAGCCAGTCTTTTAATCTGTAATTAAAACTTTTTTTTTTTGGTACCAGTGATCAAATTTGTGACCTTGCGTTTGCCAGGCAGGCACTTACACCGCTGAGCTAAGTCCCCAGCCCTGTAATTAAATGAATTATATGACAAAGTAACGTAAAGTTTCCCTCAATTCATAGTTTTATCATATATGGCACCATTTCCATTATTTAATAATATTTTTGGATTTCCAAGTGGAAATCCAAATTTTCCCTGCATGAGAATGTTCATATCAAATCAAGCTGTTTAAATAGGATCCTAATATTATTCTATGAGTGTTTATAATTATATTTATTTAAGCTCTTGTTAATCATTCACTGAAGAATAACTTTTTCTACTTAATGGTTAGAAAAAGTAAATATTGCTCTCTTGGAGGTTTTAGAATATCACTTTTAACCTATAAATAGGGCTTTTAAAAAAAAAGACATGATTCTTGCAGATAGCAAAGGTATTCTAGTTGCAGAAACTCTTTGATGATTCCCCATCAGTAGTGTCTATCACTTATTCAAATTTGATTAAAAACATCCATAAGAATATTAGTTTCATTTTGTCTAGTCCATATTCCCTGTATTTTGCTAGAGATGTCTTAGGTTCTAACCGAGAAGGGTTGAGTTTGGAATGTGGTAACTACGTACCAGTCAATTAAATGAATTGTATAACTAATTCACTTTAAATGATATTGTTAAAGGCACATACATGTGATTCAATAGCACTTTACTGTGACATCAAAGTTTTGTTCAAGCAAAAATTGAAATCATGAGACAAATGAAAAAGCTCTATTTTAAGATATGAGTCAGGATAAGCAATTCATAGATTTTTTTGTTTTGTTTTTCGGTACTGGGGATCCAACTCATGACTGTGTGCTTGCAAGGCAAGCACTTATGCCGCCCAGCCCCAGATTTTTTTTTTGACAACCTAAAACATGTTGGGGTGGGCTGGGGATATAGATCAGCGGCATAAGTGCCTGACAAGTACAAGGTTGTGCCATCACATCTAGCTATGTTTTGGTTGGTTGGTTGGTTGGTTGGTTGAATTGATTGGTTGATTATATCTTTATTTGTAGACAGGTCTCACTATGTAGTCCAGGTTGGTCTTGAAATTGCAGATATTCCTGTCTGTTGCTGGAGCTTAGGGGTGTGCCACTACACTCAGCTTGCTTTTTTTTTTTTTTAAATAGGTGAAGTTAAGTTGAAAAAATTTTTTGTACTGGTAATTGAACTCATGACCTCAAGCTTGCCAGGCAGGCACTGTGCTGCTGAGCTGTATCTCTGGCCCTTAAATTGAATATTTTTTGAGTCAGTATCAAACCCAAGTGACTGACATGGGTTTTGGTGTTGTAAATTGTTCCTTGTCAATGACATTAGGTGGTTGATTCATTAAATCTTACCAACTTGACTTCAGACAGATCAGATTTGAATTTTGGTTCTGACACAGCTCTGTAACCTTGGCCAAATTTCTCTTGGCTTTCATTTTATCAGTTGTAAAATTGATTTAATAACATCTATTGGCAGAGTTGATTACAGAATTAAAGAACGTATGAAAAATACCTAGTATATTTTTCTTGCTTTTTTTTTTTTTTTTTTTTTTTTGGTACCGGGGATCGAACTCATGACCTCGCGCTTGCCTGGCAGGCGCTTAAGCCACTGAGCTAAATCCCTGGCCCTAGTATATTTTTCACACTACAACCTGTATGAAGTAAAACATCCCTTTCATGACTGGATTGGAGGTATAGTTTGGCTTTTAGCTTGTGAGAGGCGCTGCATAGCCCAGTATAAAAAATAGTATGGTAGAAAGTAAAAAATATCCATACTAATTGTCTCAGTCCTTCCCTGTAGGAATGAAAACCTCTGTTCTCCTCCTCTCCTCTCTATTTTTCTTCCTTTCTTTTTCTTTTCTTGTTTTGGGGGGATGTGGGAAGAGAAAGAATTGGAGGTGAAAGTAACTGATTTTTTCTGTATTTGTTTTGTTTTATTTCATTTTAACTTCATTTTTTCTGGCCTTTATTGATAGAAAAGCTTGACTAGTTCTTTTTAGATTGGCAAAAATTAATTTTGGTATGTTATTTTCTTGCAACTCAATTTTAAAAAGGAAGTTTTTGCAGCCAGACATGGTGACACACTCCTGTAATCTCAGTACTTGGGAGGCTGAAGCAGGAGGATCGTTTTGAATTTGAGGCCAGCCTGGGCTACAGAGCGAGACCCTGTCTCAAAAAAAAAAGTTGTTTTTTTTTAAGAAAAATTCCTTTTTAAATAAAAAAATTTATTTCTTAGGATCCTTGAGGATTTTGCTTCCATAAAAGTAAAACCAGCCAAAAAGACTCTTGCAAGTATTTTCATTTCCAAATATTACAGTTACACCTCAAGATGCTGGTGCAGGGTTGGCCAGAAGAGTCCAGCAGATGACATTCAATCCACTTTTTGTACCCAGGGGACTCTGCAGCCTGGATGTTTCCAAAAGCAGTTGCAGCAGTTTGTTGGCAAAGGAGGTTTAGCTGTTTGTCATGTGAGTGTGGTCCTTTTGTGGCAGTTTTTACAGTGGTGACACTAAATTTTATTTAAGAATTTCAGTGGAACATTTAAGCAGAGAACTGTATAAAGGTGGTTGTTTTAATTTTTTTCCTTCTTGTTTTGTTTTGTTTTTTTGGAGACAAAGTCTCTCTATGTAGTTCAGGCTGGCCTTGAACTCCGTGTGCATCCAGGTTGTCCTTAAATTCACAGTGATCCTCCTGCCTCAGCTTCCTGAGTGCTGGGATTACAGATGTGCAGCATCACCCCAGACTAAAGAAGCATGTTTTATTTTCCATTACTTTTATCTATAAAAACTCTTCTTATTGTCATAATACACAAAAAATTGGAAGAGCAATATAATGAACCCCCATAAACATAACATTCCGCTTCAGCAGTCATTGAACTTCAGATTGTTTCAAGGTTTGTTTGTTTTTATTTTGGCAGTGTTGGAGACTAAACCCAAGTCCTCTCATAGAGAGGCCAAGCTCTCTGTAAAATTTTTCATTTTTAGATTTTGAGACAGAGTCTTTTAAATTGTCCAGCCTGGCCTCAAACTTGAAATACTTTTGCCTCAGCCTGCTGAGAAGCTATGATTACAAGTGAGACATCATGTCCATGAAAACTTTTTTAAAAAATAGAACCAAGTATACAGGGGGCCGGAGATTTAGCTCAGCAGTATAAGCACTTTCCTGGCAAAAGCAAGGTCATGTGTGCACTCCTCTGTACAAAACAAAAACAAATAAACAGAAAAACAAGCATACAGAATTGATTTGCATATGGTAGGGCATGTTGGCACACACCTGTAATCCCAGCACTCAGAGGCAGAGGCAGGAGAGCTTCAAATTGGAGCCTAGCCTGCCAGTTAATGAGTTCAAGGCCAGCCTGAACTTCATAGCAAGACCCTGTATCAAAAAGACAGAGAGAGAGAGAGGGGGAGGGGGAGAGAGGGAGAGAATTGATTTGCATGTATTGATAAATGCCAGTGTGTGTGTGTGTGTGTGTGTGTGTGTGTGTGTGTGTTGGAGCAATCCACTTCTATTCCAATGCAGGAACAAGGCAGATCTTTCTCCAATTGAAAGTAATCAGTCAAATGCCCAACTCATGTCTACATTGTATGAGTTTCCCTGAAAGAAAGGTGCCAAGAAACGCTAAGACAAGTTTCCCAGAGGATCTGGGAATGCAGTCTTCTCCCAAGTCCGTGCAGCCAGGCTTGACAGCCCGTCTCACTCTGAGACCCCTCTGGAAGCCTTGAGGAATCTAGAAAATCCTGTCGTTCTTGGTTTGTGATGCACAAAAAAGTGTTGACATTTATTTTATACATCTATGTTATTGAAGATTGTACAATTCATTTAAAATAAATTTAAAATATTCAGACAGTAAATTATGAATAGTTAAAAATGCTGATATATATAAACATAAATACAGCCATTTTGCATCTCAAAATAATGTACTTAAGATTTTTTTTACTATTGTGAGAAAAATCATTTTTTTCTTTCATTTCCTTTCCTCTCTCTCCCTCCCTCCCTTCCTTCCTTCCTTTCTTTCTCCAAACAGGGTCTGGGGCTGGTCTCAAATTCTCAGTCCTCCTGCCTCAGCCTCCCAAATACAGAGATTGCGAGCATGTGCCACCAGGCCCTCCTTATGAGATCTTGAGAAATGACATAAAGGATTTGGCTTCAGGACTAACTTTACAATAACATGCTAAATGAAGTTTATACATTTCCTGTTGTTTTCCAAGCCTGATACTCCTCTTTTTACACTGGAGGTGATATTAGGTGGAGCAAAAATGAGTTTTTTATTTTAAAGTTATATATTTACTTTAAGGGTATTAAAAGTACTGTTTCTGCCAGGTGTGGTGATGCATGTCTATGATCACAGTACTTGAGGCTGAGGCAGGAGGATTACTCAGAGTTTGAGACCGGGCTACGTAGTAAATTCAAAGCCAGCCTGAACTAATAGCAAGGACCCTGTGCCAAACAAACAGACAATAATACTTGCTTTTCCAATTTTGGGGGTCAAACTCAGGGCCTTTCATGTGCTGGGGAAGCACTTTGCCCCTGAGCTACATTCCCAGCCCTCTTTATATTGAGACAGGGATCCCTAGATTGCCCAGGCTGGCCCTGAATTTGTGACCCTTCTGCCTCAGGAGTATCGGCATGTGCCACCATACCTGGCTTCAAAGCATATTTTTAAAGAAAACTGTGTTAGTAAGTAGTATATGTGAGACGAATTGTGCAAACAAACAAAAAACCCCAGAAAAACCCAACATGAAGTGATACTCCAAAGCCCCAAACTTTGTAAAACTTGATGTTTCTGTATCAACAAGTAAACATCACATATGTCACATTTTGTTTGAATTCCTGAATTTTGCTTTTCAAACAGTACAAGTTTTTTGCAAGTAAATTTAACATTTTGTTCATAAGTAATTGATGTTTACTGTGAGAGAAATAGTGAGGGGGCAACTCTTTCAAGTGTTTCACAAATGTTGAAGCCAAGGCTAACAGGGATATGTGAAAAGCCAAACTAGATATAATCATGTTGGTGATAATATATCATTTCCTCTTCACATTTTTAAAAGCATTGTTTGTTCTCTAAAAACATAAAAGGCAAACAAATAAATTAAAAAAAAAAAAACCAGAATAGTCAAGCCAGGCATGGCAGTGCACACCTGCAGTCCTGTAATTTGGGAGGCTGAGGCAGGAGGATCCCTGTAAGTTTAGGGCCAGCCTGGGCCATATACATAGGAAGCGCCTGTCTCTAAATAAATAAATAAATAAATAAAAACAAACAGGGACTGAGGATACAGCTCAGTGACACAAGTGCCTGCCTGGCAGTGCAAGGTCATGAGTTTGATATCCAATATGAAAAAAACAAACAAGCAAACAAACAAACATAGAATAGGCTATAAATTAGTTTTTAGTTTGTGTATACTGGTTATATATCCAGTGAAAATCTTGAAGCTGTTTTATAAAATTATTATTATTATTATTATTTTATGCCCTTCAAACTGGTCATAGTTCAGTGTTCCTTGTGTAATGTTGCATTTTGTTTTGCTTTTTGGTACTGATGATGAACCTAGGACCCTTGCACTATGCTACACACATCTTCAGCTCCCTTTTAAAATTTTTATTTTGAGACAAGATCTCACCACATTGCTAAATTGCCCAAGCTGGGCTTGAACATTAGATCCTCTTGCTTCAGCCCCCTAGACTGCTTGGATTACAGTTGTGCATCACCATACCCAGTTTCCCTTTTATTCTTACACTTCACGACTTTAACCAGCTGTCTTTGGTAAATAAGTCACTGGTTTTCAAGAGGTGGCAAGAGGGGAAAGAACCTGACCACCATGGGACATTAGACAATGTCTGGAGACATTTTTTGCTGTCACAACCCTGAAAGCAGGTGTGGGGTGTGCAAGGGAGTGCAAACAAACAAACAAACAAACAAAGAATTATCCATCTCTGAAAGTCAATAGTGGCCAGCTGGGAATCCCTTGTACCCTGTCAGCAGCACGTACCTGTGGAAGATGGAATTTCAGAACCATGAGGTGGTCACCAGCCAGCAGGCTTTGGTGGGGCGTAGGCTGCACGAGTCCCTATCTCCTGAACCTGCTCCTCTCCCCAGCCTCATCCCCCATGTTCATTCAGAGGCTCTATTTTAAGGACAGATCTGTACAAATTTCAACTGCTTCAGAATCATCTCATACTCACTGTTAATAATCATTAATACTTTTTGGGGGGGTACTGGGGATTGAACTCATGACTTTGTGCTTGCCAGGCAAGCACTTACACTACTGGCTAAATCCCTGGCCCCCTGTACAAATTTCAACCATTTCACACATTTCTTGATTTAAAAAGAGTGGAATTGTGTATACTCCTCTCTTGACTAGTGTGAACCCTGGGGCTTTGCTGGTGTGAGGGGTGAGGACCCACATCGCCTGAGCTGTTCCCGGGATTTTCAGATGGGAATGTAAGAGGATGAGATCTCTCCCCTCCGGCAGAGAAAATGACACAGACCTGCAAGAAGCAGGGACTCAGAGACCAAGATAAGGGGCCGCCTGGGGGTGTTCTGGTTCCTGAGGGCCCTCTTCCTTGTGCTCTTCTGACCTGGTCAGAAAGTTGCTCCTTTTTGCTTCAGCCATCTTGAGTTAGATCCCTCACTTGCAACCCAAAGTCACTGAGGCACCTCTACATCAGCACAGGCAATGTTTCAGCTACTCTTTTTGTTTGTTTGTCTTTTGAGATATGTAGTCCAGGCTGGCCTCAAACTCACAGCGATCCTCCTGCCTCAGCCTCCCAAGTGCTGGAATCACAGGCGTGTGCCACCATGCCTGGCTGATGTTTCAAGAATTAGTAATAATATGAAACCTGGTGTTTGTTTTTTGATTACTGAGTTTAAAGGAGAAACCCTACACTACTCATTTACCAATATTTATATGAAACCCGGGAGTCTCAGGAGAGCTCAAAGGAGAGGACTTAATCCTAAGAGATCAGGAATAATTTAGAGGCAGTTGCCTTCTTAGAAGGCCCTGATGTGGGAAAGGCAGGACGGAGAAGGGCATTCAGCGGGATGGAGCAGGCTCAGGGCTAGTGCAGAGGGTGACAGGGTGAATCAGGGACACGGCCAGCAGCGCATGAAGGGGGAACACCAGGGCCAAGGGGTGGCATCCTCAGAGAGGGGCCAGTGACCAGGAGGAAAACCTAAATGAGGGTCGGCGTGTATGTGCTGCAGGTCTTGGTGAGAAAAATGGGACTTTATCCAAAGACTCTGGGAGCCGCGCTCACATTCGCACGGGGAAGCACGGCGTTGCCCGTGAGAAACGTCCCTCTGTAAGGCGGCATAATAAGTTATCTGGAAAGGCTGCTGCCAAGATTACAGATAATATTTAAAGGGCTGATAGCCAAGCCAAAGAATGTACCCGCATTCTCTTCCAGACCCTGTTAAAAAGTCAGAGCCAGTGTCTGTTAGTAGGTGGGATTATGAGAATTTTACTAGAGGCTTAGACTTGCTCGAAGGTGATCACTAGATCTACAGAAACACTGGGTTGGAAATTCCTGGTCTGTGCTGACAGCCGCTAGACCAGTCAGGTTCCCTCCAAACCAGGACATTTCAAGCTGAGATAGAATTTCTCAGATAGTTCCAGAACAAAAAGGATTCCAACAGCCACTATAGAATTTTTTCAAAGTCTGAGAATTAGGAAACAGTCTATAACCTCCTATGAATTGAGTTTTATGTTGTGTGTGTTTGTGTGCGTGTGTGTGTGTGTGTCTGTCTGTTACTAGGGATTGAAACTATAATCTTCTCACTGAACTACACCCCCAGACCTTTTGTTAATTTTGTATTTTGAGATAAGGTCTAGCCAAGTGATTAAATTGCCCAGGCTGGGTTCCAATTTGCCATCTTCCTGCCTCAGCCTCCCAGAGTGCTGGGATTACAGGCATGTACTACCATGCCTGGTTTATGTTCGGTTTATTTAACTCAATAAACATTCTTGGACTAAAAGCTAATCCTAAAGAATGTTTCTTCAGAGGCTACAACGGGGAACAGTAAGGAAAAATACTTCCCTGCAACAACAACAAAAAAATCAAGTAACTCTTTTCTCTCTAAGGGTTTTTCTGTGTCAAGTAAGTACAGAGGGTACAAATGGGGAAACAATTCACCTCAGGCTACCAAATCACTGCAAGATCTCTCTCTGGTGGAAAGGTCATTGGGTTATGCAGTGTATTTCATGTTCAGACTGATTTCAAGGGACCTCTCACACCATTTATTTAATCTGGTGATTTAGAAATTTTAAGTAGCTAAAAGAAATGATTTGGAAAACACATTTAAAACAATAAAGTTTGCCACTCTCAGTGCTAATTTGGTGTTAAAGGCAGAGGTTTTCTTAAATTACAGGACAATGGGAAATGTAAAAACAGATTTTATAAGCTAAGTTTGGAAGCAGTATCCACTTGTTAATTAACACTTTTTTTTGTTCTTATCAGATAGCTAGTTAAATCTTTAAAATAATCATTAGGACATATTATTTTTAAGGAAATTATAATTGTTACTATTTTTTCCAGGTTACTGACACCTGTCAATAATTTAGGTTTTTTTTTTTCTTACACAAGGGTTAAATCAACATATACATGCTATGCACTTGCATAGGAAACCTTTAACAGAATATATGAGAAGCTACTATTAACAGCAGTTTTCTTCTCTTGGGATTGTTAGGTGGAGGGAGGGAAGGATTTAACTTTCTTAGTTGTATCTTTGGGAATCCTCTGGGTGAATGATTTGGGCAATGAATGTATATACCATTGTTGCCCCCAATTGATATGTTTTGAAGTTTTGTTTTAATTTTTTCTTTCTTCTTTTTCTCTTGAAATAAAATGGATTTGAAAGAAAAAAATATCTTTGAGATGGGTCTGATTTAAACAACCTATGTGAGCATGGATGGTTTTAATCATTAAAAGAACCAGAAATATTAAAATTAAAATTTTTCTAACATATATGCATTATCTTGACAACTATTAGATACTTAAAAGTTTTTTTCCCATTTAAGGTCTTACATTGTAAAATAGTATACTCACACATCTAATAATATGTTCTTTATACAACTCTGTTCAAAGATGAGAAAATGGCCTTGAAGTCATACTATAATCGGTTCTACAAGGTTACAAGTGACAGAAGCCACAGTCCTAGGTACATATATAAAAATTCCAGAAAAACAAATAGAAGAAAAGGGTTAGAATAAAGTACTTCTATGTTTTTGTGCATTCTGTATACAATATTTATTTAACATTTGATTCTTAAATTACTTATTCTAACAAGTAAATATTAATGCTATTAATATTTCTTCCTTTTCAAAATCTTTTATTATTTATTTATTTATTATTTATTTATTTTTTGGTACCAGGAATTGAACTCACAACCTCATGCCTGCCAGGCAGGTACTTATGCTGCTGAGCTAAATCCCTGGCCCTCCTTTTCAAAATCTAACAGATATTAAGAATTATTTTTCACAAGTAAACTATTTGACTGAAAAAGGTAAATATAATTCTATTCTTAACCCTCAATTTGAGGCTATGTATCTCAAAAGTTTGCAAAAGATTACTGTTTTTATAAAAATTATTTTCTATGTTATCATTTATAAATCCCATGTCCACAGAGGCTGTGTTTTATTCTGTAACCTTGGGAAAATTATTTAATCTCATTAAGCTTCATTTTCCTTGTCTTTAAAATGGGAATAATAAGAATAGGACCCAGCTTGTGACAGTATTGTGAGGATCAAACGTGTTAAAGCACATGAAAATCCTAATGTAGGCTGTGCTGCATAGTAAACACTCGATAAATATTAGCTATTGTTTTGCTTGGATTTTCACTGTTGTTTTGAGAAGTTTGACGTTTCACCAAATAAGCTCTAGCTTTTGAAATATACTGTATGAAAATACTTAGTAGAGCACATTTTTCTCTGGGTTTATATTAGTTGTTTAACTTCTAGAACCGTTTATCTCACGTTTTCTGCCAAATAAAATCAAGCATGGAGTGTACGTTCATTTCAATTTCTGTATCTAGTACTACATGCCAGCTAACATTTATTTCTCTAAGTACCACCAAGAAGAGCAACATTTGAAGTGGTTGTGCCTCCCTGTAATTCTACATGACACGTCAGAAAAGGGTTCCAGCAATTAAATGCACACAATAACAGTAAACTCAGAGGCTCACATTCTAATGTATAACTGTAGATTTTTTTAAAAAATGATCTCGAAGTACAGCTTTGGAGGAAACTAATTGGATTGGCACATTAATAACAACTAGGGATATAAAGCATGCTCTACTTTAAATACACAACTTGAGGCTAGAAGTTGTGAATTAGCTTACAGTTAGCTGCGCTGATTTCGATAAAGAGAGCCACTGAACTGTCTTGGTGTTCTTTTCTAACTCCTTCTACATTCCGCAGCTATGAAAAGGAGCCGGATGCGCAGTACCTTGATCAGGTTGTGTCCCACGGTGTAGACAGTTGCCATGTCTTCCCTTTCTCCCGGAGCATGAATACCTGTTCCATACCCATGCCAAGCAACCAGATAGGGGTTGTGAATTGTAATCCAATATTTGACACGGTCCCCAAATGTCTGGAAACAGTACGTGGCGTAGTCATTGAAGATATCTATCATGGATTCATTTTTCCACCCCCCGTATTTTTCTTGTAGGGCCAAAGGCAAATCCCAGTGGTATAGAGTAACTATAGGCTCGATGTTTCTCAGTACTAGAGCGTCCAGAAGGGCATTGTAGTATTGCAGACCTTTTGCATTGGCAACTGCTGCTATTCCATCGGGGAAAAGCCTTGGCCAGGAAATTGAGAACTGGTAGGATGAAACTCCTAAAAAATCCAGAGCTGACAAGTCTTTTTCCAGCAACATGTAGCTGTCACTGGAACCACCGGTGCTGTTGACACTTTTAAGGCGTGTGTGGACGAAGTGGTCCCAGATAGAGGGTCCTTTCCCATCCTCCTTCCAACTCCCTTCCACTTGGAAGGCTGCAGTCCCCACACCCCAGAAAAAGTTTTTGGGGAAAGTGTCATAGAGGAACAGCTGACTTGCGTTTACCGGGCTCGCACTGGGATTTCGAGACCAGACAGCTCTTCCCTCTCCAGAGAGCTCGGCCGCGGCCGGGAGCAGCAGCAGCAGCGCGGCCAGCAGGACAGCGCTCGGCGGCCCTCGGGACATCTTCTCTCCCGGGCGGGCGCCGGGGAGGCCCATTCATTCCCGGGACCGCGCGGCGCAGCCGGCGTGCTGCACACTGCCGCCTGGCTGCGGCTCTTATCGACGCCTCGCTCGGGGCGTGGGGCTCGGGCTCTGTCAATGATTAGCCTGCGCTGCGAGCCTCGGGATGGGTCGGCAGAGCCACGTAACTGGAGGGAGGCGGCCCTGTGGCCGTCAGCTACGCGTCCTCCCTCCTCACGGGACAACCGCGATGAAAATGCCCCGGGGGTAGGAAGACTCGACTGTGCAGGCGAGGGAGAAAAAGGGCATTTGGCACGTGGCCTTGCGTGCACATGCTAATCTTTTGAACATTATTGAACAAGGTGTATACCTTTCCTATTTTTAGAGTGTTTTGAATAGGAACTTTACTATCTTACATTTCAGGAGAACTAATCTATACAATCAGTAGATCTTACATCCCAATCATCAAGAATTAGGAAACATAAGACCTCACACTTCCAAAAAAAAATCACAACATTTCTCAGAGATGTCTTAGTAAATGTGCGCTGTTTTAAGAAAATTATAAAACTATTGACAGATTTGAAAGAGGATTGGAATGAAGAAATCCAGCAGCTTCTGGATGGAACATTGAATACTTTCCAGTTTAATTTGTAAGTGCACTTTTCTCCAAACTCCTTTAATCTCAGATTTTAGTTTAAAAAATTATTGAGGCGGTTTACTTGAAAGATAAATAGGTATTAATTATTAAAAAAGAAGAAAAAAGAAAATGTGAAGTCATAGACTACCTTCAGATAAAAGACCACAAGAATTTAAACAGTATGATTATGGAATAAAGAAAAAGAAATATTATTTTGAATATCTAGCTTCCAGAAACATTTTATTTATATTTACTTATCTATGTATGTATTTATGTATTTGTTTATTTTGAGACTGGGTCTCACTATGCAGTTCAGTTTGACCTGAACTCACTATGTGGCCCAGGCGATCCTCCTGCCACAACCCTACAAGTCACTGAGATTACAGATGGGTGTCACCCTGCCCAGTTAAATGTATTTTTGTAGTAGCATTAGTTATAATAGGAACTTTAAAAATAATTTGAAGATCTATCCATTAATCAAATAATTGTCTAAAGCATTGAATATCTCTTTGATGGTACTTAGCTTCATTTGAAAAGAACATGTAGTAACATTAGAAAGTTTAAGGTAGGTGTGGTGCTGCACAACTGTAATCTCAGCACTCTGGGAGACTGAGGCAGGAAGACTGCAAATTTGAGACCAGCCTGGGCAACTTAGTGACTTAGTGAGAACTTGTCTTAAAGTAAAAAATGAAAAGGGCTGGGAATATAGCTCAGTGCTAAGGCCCTAAGTTAAATCCCTAGTACCAAATAAATAAACACATAAATAAATAAGAGTCTTAAAATAGGGATAGAGGAATAGCTCAGTGATAGAGAGCTTGCTTAGCATGTATGAGGTCTTTAGTTCAATCCTCAGTCACACAAAAAGCACACACAAAAAAAAGCTTAAAATAAGAAACTACTCAAGAAGCTGGGCATGGTGGCACATACCTGTAATTCCAGCACTTGGGAAGCTGAGGCAGGAAAATTACTGCAAATTTGAGGCCAGCCTGGGCTACATAGTGAGTTCAAGGCCAGTCTGAACTACATAATGAGACCCTGTCTCAAATTAAAAGATACAAAGTTGGGGGGGAAGACCACTGGAAAAAAATAAGGACAATACATTGAATAATCAGTACTAATCAGTATGATAAAAATGATGTAATGAAAACATAATAGAACATATAGAATAGGAAAATACATTGTACCATAATGTGTTTGGATGTCATATTATGAGTTTTACTAATTTCTCTTTTTTTGTATACTTAATTTTTTACTTTTAAGAACAAAAATGACTATAAAAAGGAAAAAAGTCAATATTAGATGTAAAAGTTTATTGATGAAAAACTAGATGATTTGCCTTTAAGGTTAGGAATAAGAGAAGAGTACATTTTGTCATAGCCCTACTCAAATCACACTGGAAGTCCTAGCCAATGCAATAAGAAAAGAAAAGGAAATAAAATAGTTCAGGAAGCAACAAAATGTGTTTGTCACACACGATAATGATTATCTATACAGGATATCCCAAATGAGTGAGGTATAGTGGTACATACTTGTTTTCCAGCATTTTGGGAGATTGAAACAGAAAGATCACAAGTTTGAGCCCAACCTGGACAATTTAGAACTTAGTAAGATTTTGCCTCAAAATAAAAAATAAAAAAGGTCTGAGAATGTAGCTCAGTTGCAAAGGCTCTGGGTTCAATTCCCTGTACACCAAATCAAAAACAAATACCAGAAAAAAACGAAAGAAAGAAAGAGGAAGAAAATCCCTAAGAATCAATCCCCTCCCCCCAAAATCCTGGCACTGATAAGCAACTATTGTAAGGTTGCAAACTATATAGTTGATATACAAAAGTTAATTGCTTTCTTACATACCAGCAACAAACAATTAAAATTTAAAATTAAGGGCTAGAGCTGTAGCTCCGTGGTTAAATGCTTACCTAACATGGTTCCATTCCCCAATACTGAAAAAAAAATTAAAGGGATGTCATTTACACTTGCATATTAAAATCGTTCTTCAGTAGGCTTGGTAGGCCTACCTTTGATTTTTATTTTGTTTGTTTTTTGGTACTGGGAATCAAACTCAGGACCCTGCACTTGCCAGGCAGGTGCTGTGCTACTGAGCTATATCCCCAGCCCCAAGCATATTAAAATTGAAAATAAAAAGACAATACCATTTATATTAGCCTATTATCATTTCCCTATTTTACTCCTTAATGGATGGATTTTTAAATTAAAAAAATGAAAATAAAAAAAGAAATATTTAGCTATAATTCTAACAAAATAAGAGCAAGATCTTTGGAAGTGAACTACAAACCTGATGAAAAACATCAAACAAGATCTGTATTTATGGAGAGATATTCACATATATGGATAGAAGAACTAAATATTAACAAGCTTTTCTTTACAACTTAATCTATAAATTCAATATAGTCCCCATCAAAATCTTAGTTAAAGCAGGTATGGCGCCATGACTGTGGTACCAGCACCCTGGTAAATTGAAGCAGCAGGATCACAAGTTCAAATTCAAACTGGGAAATTGAGCAACTTAGTGAGACCCTGTCTTGAAATAAAAAATATGACAAGGCCTGGGGATACAAAACCTGTGTTCAATTCCCAGCATCACAAAAAAAAAAAAAAAAAAAAAAAAATCTAAGCCAGGAATCACCACCATCCAGCTTCAAAAACTTTCCTTATCTCAAACTCATTATCTATGCCCATTAAATAATTTCCCACTCCTTCCTCCTCCCAGTCCCTGGAAACCACTGTTCTACTTGATATCTGATAAATTTGATTACTATAGTTACCATATTTAAATAGTACGATAGGGAACTAGTCCTTTTGTATATGGTTCATTTCACCGAGTGTAATGTTTGCAAAACTGATCCATGTAGTAGCACGTGTCAGCCCTTTTTTGGGGCTTTGTTTTTGCTTTTGTTTTGAGATAGAGTCTTGCTTCAGACAGTTGAGTACCTGGGGCTACAGGAACATGTGATTGCAACCGACTCTTGTTGCTTTTATGGCTAAATACTGTCCCACTGTAGGTGTCTGCCAGTTTGTTTACCCACTGGTGGATATTTGGATATCTATACTCTTTTGACTATTATAAATAATGCTGCTATGAACATGGGTGTACAAATATCTGTCTCTGCTTTCTTTTTAAAAAAATATTTATTATTTATTTATTCATCTTTTTGAGACAGGGTCTCACTATGTAGTTCAAGCTGGCCTTGAGCTCACTTTATAGCCCCGGCTGGTCTGGAAATTGCAATGATCCTCCTGCCTCAGCCTCCTGAGTGCTGTGATTACTGGCGTGCTTCCCCATGCCTAGCACATGCTTATTTTTAAAAAACAAATGCAACCACAGTGTTCTGCAACGCACTTTTTTCTCTTACTACTTTGTTTAGGGGAGGTTCTACACTGATCCTCTTGGGGGTGGCTTGGTCTTTCTCAGCAGAGGGATACCATTTCTTGTGTAGATGTGGTACTTCATTACCCACTGGGTTTTCCATCTTTTCTGTGACCGTTGAACTGACTCATGGTTTTGCCCATGAGAGAGACAGGAGAGACTGCTGAGATGGGCATTTGCGGGTAAAGACGTGCATCTTTTCCTGTTCAGGATGTTCCTTGAGTGCCAGCAGAACACCAGGAGCAGTGTGAGCTCTCACCACATTCATGCTGGAAGAGCCAGTTCTGTCCTCTCTACCAGCTCTTCCCATTTTTGTCAGTGTGGTGAGGAAAATGATAGAATTCACTTCTGTACTCATGTGAGTTCTGATTACTAGTGAATTTGTGTATCTTCTCATATTTTTAATGGTCCTTCATTTTGTGTGTGCGTATGTTTTCCCAGTACTTTGGATTGAACCCAGGGCCTTCACAGTGAGCTACATCCCCAGAACTGTGTTTTTTATTTTGAGATAGTCTCGTGTATTTGCCCAGGCTGGCCTTCACCTTGTGACCCTCTTGCTCAGCCTCCTGAGTGTGAGGAGGATAGCTGTGTGCTACTGTGCCCAACTCATGTATTTTCTAATGAATTACAGCTCTTTACACAGAAAACATTCAATGGCCAGTTTGACACATCTGCTGAAGTGAGGCGGTGAGACCAGGTGGTGTAGATACCATAAAAGCTTCTTTTGTACCATTAATAGAAACAGGGGTGCTAGCGCTTCCAGCAGAGATGCCACTCATGTTTGCCCAGCATTGCTCTGGATGCCACAGTCCAGCACTCAGCAGGGAACCACATAGGAAGAGGGCGAACAATGGGCAGGGAGAAAAGAACCAGGGAATTGTCTGGGGTAGTTTAGATTGGTAGGGTTAGTGCAGTTTTAAATTTTTTTGGTACCAGGGATTGAACTCAGGACCTTGCACTTGCCAGGCAGGTGCTTATACCGCTGAGCTATGTCCCTGGCACCAGCCATTTTTAATTTTTTATTTTGAGACTTTAAATTGCCTAGACTGGGTTCCAATTTGCAATTTTCCTGCTTTAGCCTCCTGGGGTTCTGGGATTGCAGCTGGGGACCACCACATCTGGCTTTGCTTTTTATTTGGATCATATGGTAGTCAAGCATGTTTATGGGGTACAATACACATGTATATTTTGGTATAGTATACAGTGTGTGATGAAGCTGGGGTGGTGGTGCACGCCTGTAATCCCAGCGCTTGGGAGGCTGAGGCAAGAGGATTGTTGCTCCATCAGCCTGGGCTACAAGGTGAGCACAAGGCCAGCCTAAAATGCGTAGGGAGACCCTGTCTCAGGACAAAAAAAAATATGTGTGATGATCAAATCAGAGTAATTAGCATATCATCTCATTTCTTTTTTTTGCATCAAAATTTTCTCTAGCTATTTTTAAATATAAATATAAAATAAAATATTAACATTTTATTAAATAAAATGTAGAATATAGATAAGTAATGTCATGTTACTGTGCTATATAACAATAAAACTTATTTCTCCTATCTAATTATATTTTTGTACACTGTCTTCCCTTTTCCCCACTGTGCTCAGCCTCTGGTAAGCACTATGGTATTCTCTACTTCTGTGACAACAATTTATTTGTATTTTGCATATGAGGTATGATCAAAAGCACAATGAATATATGCACTTAAAAATTTGTCCCATTGGGGCTTGGGATTTAGTTCAGCGGCATAAACACTTGCCTGGCAAGCATGAGGTCATGAGTTTGATCCCCAGTACCAAAAAAAAAAAAAAAGTGTGTGTATCCTATTAAAAAACACATTGTGATTGATTCTCCTAAAAATATGCCTCTCTTACTTTGAACCCACTTATCTCATCATTCTTGCCACTTTCTGCGGCCGTTGTGGAAGTTCTTTGTCATGAAGGTCTTTAATTGTGCTGTTGTGGCTGCCTCAATGTGCTGAATGGATTCAAAGCATTTACTGTTCATGGTCCCTTTGACTGAGGAAGAGCCAGAAGTCACATGGTGCCAGATTCGGTGAATAAGGTGGATGAGGACACACTCTAACGTTTTTGTGAGCTGCCTTTCCACTGGATGACACTTGGCAGCAGCATTCTCGTATTTTTGATCACACCTCACGGAGACACTCAGGAAAGAGGACTTCCAGAACTGCCTCAGAAAATGGCAAGAATGATGGGATAAGTGTGCTCAAAGTGAGGAACAGATTTGAAGAGGATTAATGGCGATGTGTCTTTTATTGTAATACATTTATAAACTTAAGCACTGGTAGTATATTTTGATCACCCCTTGTACAAGTGAAAACATGTGGCTCTTGTCTTTCTGTCAGTAGTTTATTTCTCTTAATGTAATATCCTCTAGGCTCTTCCATGTTGCTGCAAATGATAGCCCTGTTTGCAAGATTTTTTTTTAAATTTTATTTAAAGAGAAAAAAAGCAATACAGAAAAAAGGGTAGAAACAATACAAAACCTCAAAAAAACCCATAAATCACTAGTTGACAAACCACATATTGTCCTCCCAGAAATAGCTGTTCATGTTACAAAATTAAGGCATACAAAGTGAACACACAGTGAGGCTGCAAACAGTTACAAAAAAACAGGATGGAATAAAGCCAATTGAGACAGTATAGTGAAATTGGCACAGAACATCACAGCAG
>PVJX010009426.1:0-61046 GCA_004027295.1 Dolichotis patagonum
GCTGCATTGGCTGCCCAGGGCTGGCTCAGCCTTGCTTTATGAGGTCCCGTAGGAGGATTGGCAGTGTTACCACCTCCCACCACTCTCAGCATCCTTGTTGCAGATGAGTCTCTGAAGTCGTATCAGTCCCTGGGCTGGGAAAGCTCATCAGCAATTTGGGCTCAGGCAGGATTCCTTCTCATTATCCCACATCCCAGGGGTAACAGTGGACATCGCTATGCCCAAGGTCTCAACTGCTTAATAGTTACGGCCCTTGGCACCATCAGTCTTGTATTTCCTACAGTTTATGCTCCCTCTGCTTCCTGAGGACAATGGCTGAGCCATCTTTGCTTAAGACAGAAAACAAAGAGCAAAGAGCTGCAGGACCATAAGCCCAAGGCCCAGGTAGCCAGGTTCAAGCCCAGGGTCTATGCTATAGTTTGGATCTGGAATATTCCCCAAAGGCTTATGTGTTAAAGGCTTAGTCCCTAGCTTGGTCTATTGGGAGGTTTCCACTTTAAGAGGCGTGGTCTAGTAGATCTTTGGGTCTCTAGGGTTTGCCCTCAACGGGGATTATAGGACCCTTTCTTTCTTTTGCTTCTTGGCCCTGAAGGGAGCAGCTTTGCTCTCTCCATGCTTTCCCGCCATGCTTTCCTGTCTATCTGCTCAAAACAACAGGACCACTAACCTTGGATGAAAACCTTCAAAACTGTGAGTCAAAATTAACCCTTTCTCTTATTAAGTTTGCAGTCTTGGGTATTTGTTATAGTAATGGAAAACTGACTGACACCATTTGCTTCTTGCTAGTTGTGTGCCTGCAGGCACCCTCCCTGTTCCTCAGCTTCCCCATTGGTGAAACAGTGAAGATGATGAAAATAAAAGCACCTCCTTTATAAAGATGTAAAGAGACTCAGATGAGCTGATTTTTGACAGACTCTCCAGGAAGCAAATACACAGGGCAAGTAGTGTCACACAGCAAATACTCAGGGCAAGTAGTGATTTTTATCCTCATCCTGCCAAAGGCAAGTTGCCCTGGGTAGGAGTGGCCACTAGGTTGTTTTCCTGCCCTAGATCTGAATTCTTTTTCTAGATATGGAGGGTATGTAGAAGCACATGATCTTTTTCTAGATTGCCACTCCTGCTGCCATAAAAGCCAGAAATCCAGCCTCTCACTTTCCCAGCCTGCTTTGCAACTTGAGTACAAACCTGTTACCTGAGGCCTGTCAATTAGATGGACCATGCTGCATAGCAGCAGGACCCTGGAGAAGCCAGGGGGTGGTGAGTGTCCAGGACAGGGCCCAGGGTCCCCTTGGAACCTGCTGCTGGGCTCAGTCACCGTGAGATCCCTACAGACCAAGCTGCTTCCTGGAGACACTAGAGCCAGGACTTGCACTACTGAGGGCATGCACACTGAGGATGCAGGCCGCTGGTCCTCTGGCTTTGGCTCCAGAGCCCTGGCCACAGGCCTGAGGGGGTACGAAGAGCGCTGAGAGAAAGGGATGGCACCCATCGAGGAGCCACAGTACATCCTCCCTCGCAGACAGAGGCCTGGGAACTAGCTGGTCAGGAAACAGGATTCCTGCTTGCCCCTACCTGAGCAAGACCACATTATCACATGGATGTAACTAGGGTCTCTCACTTTTACAATGAGCTTCCTATTTTCACTTCTTTATCTCATTTCTGCCCATCCCCAGGGACAGCTGGAGCTCAGAGGTGCACACTGGCTTTCCCAGGCCCCTCAGCAATGGGTGGTAGAGGTTGGTCTCCTAGCCAGGTGTTACATCAATGCTGGGTGGGACCTTTGAGGAAACTGAGACTCAAAACAGAGGTGGCCACAGGAATACATCATTAAGTGGTAGATTTTGAAGTTGCAGCCAAAACAAACAAAAAACTCAAAGTTGCTCTGTATGATTTTGGGAGGAGACACGCTGTCATGGAAGAGGGTGAATCCCTGTTACCGAAGGTGTACAAGGAGAGATGGATGATGTTTCAGGGGCGAAGTTTCCCGCACTAACTGAGGCATGTGGTTACATGGGGGTGGGGGCTTCTGAGTAGGTGCTGGTTCTTTTGTGGTCTTGTTGTTTCTCTCCATGGAAGCAGTTAGCCCAGAGGACGGAGACGCATATGTGAAATGGTCCAGTGTCACGTGCGGCCAGCAGACCTTGCACCACATCAGAGGGCACAGCAGACCCCAGAGCTATGAAGTCCTGCTCCGCCATACACACTCACATGTACAAACTTGCTTTATAGACAGAGGACACCGAGGCCCGGAGAGGGGAAGCCAGGAATCTTGAGCCAGCTGGAAGCAGAGGCAGGACGGGAATCCATCTTTGGCCCATAGTTAGGAGCACTGGTCCTGAGTGGGATTTTCCACCAGCAGCCTCTGCATCCCCTGGAAACGGCAGGAAGGCAAATTCTCCGGCCCAGCTAACTCTGAGAGGCGGGGGCAGGGCCCACAGGCCTGCTTCCTCAAGTCCCCTGGGAGTTCCAAAGTCTGCTCAAAGTTTAGAGCCACTGCCAGTGTTTGGAGACTTTTGAGTTATGGTTGATCGGGTTGCGTGTGGTTTTGGTCTAGGTGTGGCTTTGTTTTGCAGGACTGGGGGTCAAGTCTAGGGCCTGCTGAATGCCAGGCAAGTCCTCCACCACTGAGCCACACTCCTGGCATTCATGCTTTTTGTGTTGCAGCATTAACTGACCTAAGGCCCAGGACTGGGATGTTCTTCCTGTGATCTTCCTGGTGTCGTCCACCCTCTTTAAGCCACTGAGATAACGGTTCATAGATTGACTTATAGACTACGCTTTTGTTCTTAATGGGGTTAACATCTCCAAGCTCAGGATGGCAAAGTCACTGGACAGTGTGCCGGCATGACTTGTGTTAGAACTCACAGCTCCCGTATTTTCAGCCTGGGATCAAGTGATTCACTTGGGCCCAGTTTCTCCTGCTCCATCCGAGTTACATCACAGGGTCTCCAAAGCCACCGAAGACACTGAGCTGGGGACTCAGTCAGACAGCAACAGGCTTTTCTCAAAGAAGCCTGGCTGTTCCGGGCAGGGAGGGCTGGTTTGGTTTATTTATTGCTATCATTAATTAGTTTTGTTGGGGATGAAAGACAGGTCCCCGGAGAAGGCCAGTGCATTAGAGCCCATTATTCCATCATTGCTCTGGGCTTGCCGGCGAGAAGCACAGCCCCTCTTTGCTGTCAGCCCCTCACAATTAATTAGCCTGCAGCCCGAGAGGCAGCCCGCGCTCCCTGTGGGTGGGGAAGGGCTCTCTTCTGGCATTTGATGTCCTGCAGGTCTCCTCTGTCCCAATTCTAGTTGGGGGAGGTGCTGGACAAGCCCTCCCATGTCGTGGCAACTGCCGTAGCCCGGTGCAGGAAGAGGTGGGGACTCTAGGCCAAGTCACACCCCTGTCCTAATGGGACTGCTGTTGAATGCATTCCATGATGTGCCAGACACCGAGTGGGCTAAGTGCTCTGAGCGTACATTTAATTCTCACAAATGTCCTAGGAGACACATCTTTATATGAAGAAATGGAGGCTGGGGCAGGGGACTTTCCCTAGGACCACACACGGTGACACAGCAGTGTCACCCTGGGTCTGTCAGACCTGCTCAGGAAGCTGAGGGCCTGGTCCCCAAATAGGGAAGGAAGGTCAAGTCGTGGATAATGAAGCAGAGATGATGGGTTATAGGACGTGTTCACAGGGACCTCCACGGGGCACGGATTCAGAAGCCAGCAGTTTGAGTCCACGTGTGCACCGTGTGACCCCTGGTAAGTTCTCAGGTTCCCTGTCCATGAAAAGATTAGATTCAAAGACATGAGCTCTTCTCTAGAGAGAGACAACAGTCTAGTGCTTCAAGTGAGGTGGCCTTTGGGGAGTTAGTTACATAATCCCGCTGAGCCTCAGTTTCCTATCTAAAAAGCAGGGGTAGAAATGCCAGCCTCGTGGAGGTTGTGTAAGCACCAAATGACATAGTACACATCTGACATTTAGGATGGGTCGTGGGTTTCGCCATGGGTCTTGATCAAGTTAATCCAGTAATCACAGACTCGCTCTGCACCGCATGTTCACTGCACGGCTGACCTCGAGACGGGAGGTATGGCTGAGGCTCTGAAAGGGCCCTTCTGCTTCCCTGCTCAAGCTGGATTCCAGGCCCGCTCCTGCCTCCTGCTGGTCACCGTGGGCACGCTGCCCGCATGGCCTTCCTCAGTCCAAGCCTCCTTCCTCCCGTCTGTAACAGGGGCAGGTTGGTCCAGGCCAGCAGGATACAGACTCCTACCCGCACTATCTCCTCACTCAGGCAGGTGTGGCCGCTCTGGAAGGCCATCGCTGGCCTTCACTATGGCTGACTCAGGCTTTGCCAGAGGTGGGGGCCAGGCTGCCTGCCTGAAGGTGCTAAGAAGTTAATTAAACCCTTGAGAAGCCATTTGTTAGGAGGGGAGCAATGGTATATTCAATACCAACCAAGGGTTAGTGCAAAGTAATGAGTCTTTCTTTAGCTGTGAATAATGGGTTCCCTCCCCTCACTAGCATCCCCAACTCTGAAGGATGGTCCTGGGGAGGCCATGGCTCATTTTAATGGACAGCATGCGATGGGCCCAGCAGGCCGGCCTCCAGCACTCTGCATCTCCCCCAGAGACGCCAGCTTCTCTGTGTGTGCTGTGGTCTCTAACTCTTCTCCAGGGGAGACCCAAGGCCCAGCAGAGATCTGGGGATGTCTCTCTCTCTCTCTCTCTCTCTTCCTACCTCTCTCTCTCCCTCTCTGCCTCTCTCTCTCCTCCTTTCTTCCACCCCAGCTACCAGGGAACAGTTCAGGGCCTCCCTGTTAGACACCCACAGCACCCATACTGTATGTACTTGGCTGCCCTGCCACGGGGCAGGCTCAGAAACAGTTCGGAAGGGGAGGGGAATGGAAAGTGAGAGTTTGCCTACCACTGACCCAAGCAGGTGATAATCCATCCTATTTCTGCTAAACTCCCCCTCCTCATCAGGTCCACATGCCCAACCTACAGAGGGCAACCTGCCGTGAACAGCAAGACAGGCATCGGGGGGTGGCATCCCTGCCTGGTCCAGGCCCGCCTGTGGTATGCACACAGCTGACTCCAACTTCTCTGAGCTTTGTTCTTCCCCAGCTGCTTCTGTAAAAGGTGAGGCTGGTCTAACTGTGCACCCCGCCTGGGCCTGGGGGACAGAGGAGACCTTGTCAGGGTCCATAGGGAGTGTGGCATGGCACCCAGCTTAGGGAGCAGGGTGACCCTGGTCTTGTGCACCCACACCCAGGAGCATCTAACTGGGCAGCACAGGATGGGCCCCCTCTGATACTGCAGCTCATCCCAGACCACCATATGTCTGTCTGTTCATCCCCCCTGCTCAAGACAAAATTCTGGTTTTCTGGCATTCAACCCACCAACCCGTACCTGAGCGAGCACGATCACAGCTGAGAAACAGGGAGCCCTGGGAGCCCTGAGGCCTCCCCCTCGACAGGTGGTCCTTGCTTTGTCCCTTTTGTGGTAGCACAAAAAGAGGCCAGCTGGGGGAGGGAAGGATTCCGTGGCCTAGCAGGTGTCTGTCACCATCCTGGCAGCCAGCATGGGGGAAGTGGCGGGAGGGGCGGGGTGCAATCATTCACTAGCAGAGCTAGGGACAAGGCACCTTGATTATGCCTCTCAGATAATCGCCACACACCTGGGCTGGCACCCCCCAAAACTCCCCCACCTGGCAGCCGCCCCTTTGTCTGTCTGGGGAGTCTCCAGCTTCAAAGCCTGAGATTGTGGCTGATACATTGGGCGGGAGCCAGGCACTGGAACCCAAGAGCCAAGTGATAGGGTTGGGGGCTTTAAGGGCTCCTAGAGCTGCGGGTGCCACCCTTGTCACCCAGTGGATGAGCCATCTTCTGAGGTAGAAGCCCGTGTCCTCAGCTTCTCTAGGCCAGAAAGTGAACCAGGAGACAGGAGCAGAGAGGACCAACTGGGGACAGTAGGAAGACCGGGGTGTGTGTGCGAGCACATGTACACTTCCACATGGGTCTTGTGCCATGATCTTTATACGTGGTCAAGAGGATGGGAAAAGACCACCAGGCCACTGGATAGTCCTCTTCAGTCCCCCCCACCCCGTGGTCACTGGGCTGCCAGGGATGGCTCCCAGGCCTCTCTTCTGGAGGGAATTCCTTCCCTGGAGGTGTATGCCTGGCCTCTCAGGGAGCACGACAATGTCCTGGGGGTTGGCAGACCTCACGCTATGCAGAATGAGAAGAGGTGGGTAAACGCTGGGCACCCTCATCCCTCAAGGAGTGGAGAGGTTTTGCAATATGTGCCACCCAGTCATCTGGGAGCTTCCAAGCAGGCGAGAGCCAGAGCCCTCTCATGAACACACTGCTTCCTTCTTCCCCTCTTCCCCCTCACCTCATGCACTGCTCAAGCCTCCTGGGCTCAGCTCGGGGCTGCTTTGTGGGACCCCAAGGAGAGACTGGGGGACAGTACAGGAGGGTCGGGTGATCCTGGTGCCCTACATAGGGGTGAGGGGCAAGGAAGGGCAGAGAAACAAAGCCTCTCAGAGACCACTTGGCTACACGTCTTCCATGAGCGAAGAGGGTCCCAGGTTCCCTTCTTGCAGTGGGTGACTGTTGTAGTTAGGGGTTGTGAGGAGAACAATGAGAATCAGGACATGGGATTTATAATATTGTTTATGATGGTCACCCAGAGTCAACACAAGAAAGTGCAGGAAATCTATCCACAACACTAAAGACATAGAATATTCAGCCAAGGGCCTGAATCCCACAGCAATGTCCTGCATGAGTCCAGATGAAGACCCAGAGCTCATGACAGTGCCTCCCACGAGTCCAACTGGAGGTCCAGAGCCCACAAGAAGGACTCACACCAGTCTCTTTTACAGATGTGCGCTGGGAAGGCCCAAAGGTCAGTGGTAGAAGTTAGGAAGTCTGTGCCAGCGGGGTGAAGGAGCTGTGCTGCTAGGTTGAGGGTTCTACGCTAGAGCCGAGAAGTCACGCTTATAATAAAGACCAGGGCTGCCTTGAAAAGCACCACAGCCATCCTCTGCGACACAGAGGTTCCAAGCTTCTCTGATGATAAGCACAGTCGAGTACATGCCAGGAAGCCAGCGTGAAGAGTTCAACCTGGAGATTAGCGGCACACGTTTCCCACTCCAGAGCCAGGAAGCAAAGCTCCATTTGAGGACCAGAGCTTCTCCAGGAGAACCAATGGCTCCAACAGCAACAGGTAGGAGCACCCACAATACCCCAACACCTCTCTTCTCCTTCTCTACATCTCTATTTACGCTGGCAACGTTCCTCAGGTGGAACATCTATGCTCATTGCCCTGCTGATTTAGTTCAGCTGGCCTTTAGTGGGCCACCGGTTTTTAACCCATAACAGTGACAGGTGAGACTCTTGCCCTCCTGGGCTCACGCTGGAGTCCACGGGGAGCCTGCACTGTGGCTTTGCAGATTAGGGACTTGGGAACTGCCAGCTGGGGACACACATGAGTGTGGACAATGGTGAATGTGGAAACATGGACATCTGAATATATGGAAATGCAGCGTTGTGTGTTGGTCGTGTTTTCAGAGTCAGGATCAAGGAGTTCCTGGCTTTGAGCCTCTGACTCTGGCCCTGGCTCCGCGGCAGAGCCCAGAGCTGATCGGCAGCAGGGCAGGGCACTGTCCCTAAAAGAGGAGGCTGGAGTGGAGCCATGCTTGGTGCAGAGGGAAGACAAGGCCATTCCAGCCTCCTGTGACCGAGCGGGGTCGTGGGTGTGGTATGTCACAGAGCGCTCGCTCCATGCTGCCATATGGCTCTGGCTCAGCCCCAAGGAAGGATCTATGTGAGAGGTGTTTAACACCGCATGGATTTGGAGCTCATCTCTGAGCTGCAGAGCCAGAGCCTCTAGGAGAGACCCAGTCCCGTCCTGCCCACTCCCTTTCACACCCGCCCCCATCCCTCATTTCCCACTGAAAACACAGCGAACTTGGCCATGTGTTGCTATGGCTGAGGGTTGAGGACGCTGTCTGCCCACTTTTTCAGAGTGAACAATCCCAGGGTCACATTTAAGGGAGATCCCAGGCTCCCTGGAGCTGACATTCCTGCCCGGGGTCCTCCAGCTGCAAGGCCCTGGGATAGTCAGCTTGGCCCAGCCTGATGTTTCATGTGAGGAAGGAGAGGCTCAGAGAGGAAAAGCCATTGTCCCAGGGTCCCACAGAACTGCAGAAGGACCGGGATTAGAACTGGTACCGGGTATGCCAGAACAACCAGCTCTGCAGAGGAACTTTGTGCCCTTCTGGTCCTCTTGGCCCACTGCTCAGATTCTCTTACACTGACTGGGAGCCACAAGCAGGGTGGACGTGTCCTTACTATCAGTGGCCCCAAGGCTCTGAGACAGCTCTAGGGAATGGCTCCCACCCAGTGCCCCAGCCAGACAGACCTGCTGGCCTCGTCAGACACCCGAAGGCCCTTTTCTCACGGGCATGTGAAGGGTCACCCCAGAGAGGCCGGAGCGAAGCCAGTCCTGCCCAGCACCACCCCACCAGCGCTCTGACAATGGCCCTCTGCCCACAGCCTGTCAATGTTACCTGGAAACAGGGTCTTTGCAGATTAATCCAGACATAATGCAATGTCTGGGTAAGAAGAGGGAAATGTGGATGGAACAGAGACACATGGAGCGTCATGGGATGCTGAAGACTGAAGTAGCGCAGCTCAAGCCAAGGACTATAAGGATGACCAGCAGCCACCAGCTGGTGCGGACAAGGTAGGACTCCTCCAGACCCTTTAGAGGGAGCAGACCCTGCCCACGCTGGAACTGTGGGAGGTTTCACTTGTGCTGTTATCTTGCTCTGTGGTAATTGGTCACTGCTGCCCTGGGAAGCTCACGCCCATCTTCTCCACACAGCTGGAGTCACTTGTCTGTCTCAGTTTATCCTGGGTTTTAACCATACCAGCCCCTCATCTCAGACCTGGACTTTAGCTCCTTTATCTGCTGCTGCTTTGGCCTTGAGCTCCATTTCTGACCACTCCCAGCCCCACTGGCTGATCCTTCACTTCGGAGCCCAGAACAGCTGGGTATTTTCCACCCTAAACAGCTCCCTGCTTGTTCCCCGCCATCCCTAGGTCAGCTCCCCTCCCCTTGCCCCTCCTTATGAGGCTGAGTCAGACCTGTTCTCCAAATTCCTGCATTATCTCCAGTAGTTACCCTGTCCCATCAGCCTGCAGGCTGGGTGGGAACTTGTACCAGGTTTGCCAGAACCACCAGCTCTGCAGAAGAACTTTGTACACTTCTGGACCTCTTGGCCCATTGCTCAGATTCTTCTACACTGACCAGGATGACCCCAAAACCCTAAATAGCACTTCTAGCTTGCCACATGCTGCATTGTCACCACTGGTTTATTTGGGAATCTCTGTCACTGGATGTACTTCTAGGGGTGAAGGTAATTCTGCGCTCCCCAGGACAGCAGGGAAAGAACACAAGATGATTCCCATCCAGCCCTTTTATCTGAGGTGAGGAACCTGCCCAGCCACCAGGGACCAAACCACAGGTTTTCCACGGTGGAAACCACATTTGGGAGCGGTCCTTTTAGTTTCCCCAGGAGAGGAAGCCACTTCCTGGGTCCCTCCAGCCTCAAAGCGCCCATGGGATTTGGTGGGTGGGGCCCCCAGGGCTAGAGAGGGAGATCTTGTTCCACAGGGAACGGATCAGGCTGGGCAAGAGTGGGTGTGTACCTTACCTGGGCAGGACTGGGAGCTCCTGGGGCTGATGGGCTCTGGTACGCTCCCTGGACTGCCTCTATACCTGCCTCAGTTTCCCCATCTCACACCAGCTTGGATGTATCATTTAGTTTCCCCTGCTGGAAGTAATGGGGGGGGGGTCCCCTGGAGCCAGATACAACACAGGCTCACGTACGGCGATTTCCGT
Source organism: Dolichotis patagonum (assembly GCA_004027295.1). Taxonomy (NCBI): domain Eukaryota; kingdom Metazoa; phylum Chordata; class Mammalia; order Rodentia; family Caviidae; genus Dolichotis; species Dolichotis patagonum. The sequence continues at coordinate 9,899 of PVJX010009426.1, forward strand.
GCTTGTGGTCCCAGTCCCCACAGATTTTTCTGTCCTCATCTTGGCTTGAGTGTTCCCTGCTCCCTGGGGGCAGAGTGGAGGGCTGGAAACTTCAGGAGGACTAGATGGACCTAACACACACCAAGTGGACCTCATTTCTGTCTCACAGCAGACCTGTGAGGCAGAGAGTACAGCCCACCCTGCTGAGGAAACTGAGGCCGGCCAGGCAGGGCCGGTGTGGGTGGCTAGGAGGCAACATCTCTCTGCCTTAGGACTTCCTGCCACCTGCCAAGATTTTCTCTGGCTCTGGTGGCATCAGTGTCCTGGGTGCATCTGCAGCTGGGTGCTTCTCAGCCATGTGGTATGGGACCAGTTCAGGTCACTGTACAACACTGCCAAGCACCCTAAACTTCACTGGCATCTTGAACGGTTTGAGACCATGGCTTTGGTGCTCAGAAATAGCCATCTACTCCTTCCTGGATCCACCCTGCTGGAGCAGGTGATCCTGGTAAGGGCCTCAGGTGACATTTCCTACGTGCCACCCTCCAAAATGCCTGGCCTCTTCCAGGAGCCCATCAATTTCCTCTGTCCCCATGTGGGAGGACGAGGCAACCAGGAAGATGAAGGACCTGTCCCACTGTCCACCTAAGTTGGCTCTACCAGGCCAAGCAATTTTGCTGATGTCACCTCTCTGGAGATATTAAATATTGATAATGCAATAAATTTTCCCTGCACCTTCTGTGACTTGTGTCTCGGTGTGTACCGGAGGGAAGACAAGTAGGCTGTGCTCCAGTAGGTGATGGGGATACATTCTCCAGGGACTGGTGGACTGGTGCTGAAAGGGGCTTGAAGGTCACCTGGTCTATCCCCTGATGTCCACCAGAGGCTGAGACGAACAGAATTCATGGAAGGAGAAATGGTCCGTCTAGCTCCTTACCAAGATCAAGCACCTCTCTTAGGAATTTCTTCTCTAAGTCTGACCATGATCCGCACTGAGCAGGAGCTTGATAGGCAAGCCCATCACTGGACACCCAAATGACCCTAGAACTTCATCTTTAGGGAGCACAGCACCTAAAGGGGCTCAGAAATCTCCCTTGGAGCATTTGCTGACTATTCATTTGCTGTGTGACCTTGGGAACTGTATAACATCTCTGAATCTCCATGTCCTCATCAATGAAATGGGACAGCATCTCTGTCCAGCTAGCTCCCAGCACTTGGGAACGGGGCTTCCCTGGCAGAGTCCTGGGTGGAGGGAGGAGCCATGGGCTGTCTGCGGGCTGCAGTAAACGACTGGATCGGGTGAGACAATAAATGTGCAAGGGCTTTGCAAATGTAAATTGCTTTGTAAACACAGAGTGTTGTGTAAATGTTAGGGGTAATTATATGCTTCAGGAATTAGGCAAACTTCCTCAGAAGGAGGAGGTTCCTAATTTGTTCTTTCACCCCAGCTCTGGATGCCTGTGCTCAGTTTTTTGGGGAAGGGGAGCCGCCCAGAGACCAGATTGGCCGTGTTGCTCCTCCTCCCTGCTCCTCTCCTTCCTTCCTCCCCTCCTCTCCACCTCTCCTCCCTCCCCCCCGGGCTTCCAGCCAGCCAGACTCAGGCTCCTGATTAAAAAGGCCCAAGTGGGGAGCTTATCAGTTATGGGGAATCAATAGGCATTTTCTTTATATTTTTCAATTAAAAGAGCTGACAAAGAAAAGAGAAAAACTCAAGTGCCCTGGCCGTCAATAGTTGCTGGGGAGGGGAAGAGCAGGGTCAGTGGGCTGCCGCCTGTCTGTCAAGGCCAGCTCTGCTGCCCAGGTGGGGCTACGCTGGGGACCTTCTGGATGTGCCCAGCAGGGGACAGAGGGTGGGCGGTACAGCTCAGGGCATCCCTGGGTCTTCCATCTACCCCGCTGCCTCCCAGCTCTTCACCCATTAGGGCCTTAGGGCGGGATTTGAGGCAGATAACAGAAGGCCCTTAGGCACAGAGATGTCTCATCAGAGCCCTGACTTGCTGTTCCCAAGACATCCAGGCTGCAGGGTCCCCTTGGGTTGGGGGCTGTGAGCACAGGGAGGCAGAAGTTTCCAAGGTGAGCACTGTCCATGACCTTCCAGGTCCCTTCCCAGGTCCTGCCTCTCCTGCAGCTGCTGTGAGCACTGGCTGCTCATGCCCTCCCCTGACCCCTGCACTTCCAGAAGTGGGAAAAAAAGGCCAGCACTCTTGCCTGGACTGGTTTGGTACAATGCAGAATCGCTCATAGGAGTGAGACTGGGGGGCTTCAGCCACCCCAACATCTTTACTTAGCTTTACATTTTTGTTCTAACCCACTTTCCTCATTCTGCACAGGGCTCTGAGGGCAGTTCCCAGTCTCCTTGATGGTGCCCAAGAGACTTGCCCCGGGCTCTGCTGCTTCTGGGAGTCCCTGAATCATTCCGTCACTCACGCACAGTAGTGACTGAGCAGCTGCTCTCTGCCAGGGGCGGGATCCTGGCGACACATATGTGAGAGGGAGACGTGAGCCCTGTGGTTCTGGTGAGACCAAGCCGTGACTGCCCTGGCTATATCTGCAGTTCAGCAGCACCCCTGCAATAACACCCCTACTTTTAATGTTGACATTCTAAACCTCAAGGTGATGGTAATTGGAGATGTGGCCTTTGGGTGCTGATTAGGTCACAAGGACGGAATCTTTATGAAAGAACCAATACTCATAAAACAGACCCTAGAGAGCTTGTCCCTTCTTCCACGACAGAATGTAGCAATGAGAAGTCACCATCAATGGGGTGCAGGCTCTCACCAGGCCTGAAATCTGCTAGCACCTCGACCTTGGTCTTCCCAGTCTCTAAAACTGTGAGAAGTAAGCTTTTGTTGTGCACCAGGGTACCTGGCTCTTGGCATTTGTCAAAGCATTGGTCCTAGAAGCCCAAACGGACCATCACAATGGCTTCTCCCTCTTCTTGTGTTATATATGCTCATGTATTTCCTGGAATCATGTCCCAAACACGTGACTTGTACCCAGATCTGCATCCCAGGATCTGCTCTTGCAAGAACCCAGAGGAAGACAAGCAGTGGGACAGAGGGACCTGGAGGAGGGTCCAGGACATATTTTGCAATATGGGGATAGGACAGGATGTGGACTCACTGCAGAGGATGAGGAAAAAGAGGACTCGAGGATCTCTGTGAGTGCTGGAGTCTGCAAGTCAAGACTTACTGAAGTTGAGACTAGGAGCATGTTGTAGTTAAGGGTTGTGAGGAGAACAATGAGAATCAGGACACAGAATTTATAATATTATTTTGTGATGGTCCCGCAGAGTTAACATAAGAAAGTGCAGGAAATCTATCCACAACACTAAAGACATAGAATATTCAGCCAAGGGCCTGAATCCCACAGCAATGTCCTATATGAGTCTAGATGAAAACCCAGAGCTCATGACAGTGCCTCCCACAAGTCCACCTGGAGGTCTAGAGCCCACAAGAAGGACTCACACCAGTCTCTTTTATGGATCCGTGCTGGTAAGGCCCAAAGGTCAGCGATGGAAGCTAGAAAGTCTATACCAGTAGGGTGAAGGAGCTGTGCTGCTAGGTTAGGGTTCTACCCTGGAGCCGGGAAATCATGCTCATAATAAAGACCAGGGCTGTCCTGAAAAGCACCACAGCCATCCTCAGCGACATGGAGGTCCTGAGCCTCTCCGACAATAAGAACAGTCGAGTATGTGCCAGAAAGCCAGCATGACGAGTTGTCCTGGAGATTAAGCAGAAGTCTTCCCCTCTGGAGCCAGGAAGTGATACTCAATATAAGGACCAGAGCTCCCCCAAAGTGAACCACAGCCACTCTCAGCGACAAGGTCCTGAGCTCCTCTGATGACAATAGTCAAACTCACACTGGGGAAGCTAATTATGACGAGCTCCCTGAGAATCAACAGCTCAAACAGCAACACTTAGAGAAACCCACAATGCCTGGCTTCTCCTTCTCCACATCTCTATTTATGCTGGCAACTTTCCTCAGGTGGACCATCTATACTCAGCACTATGGTGATTCAATTCAGAGGCCATTAACTTGGTCACTAGTTTTTAATCCATATCAGAGCAGAATAGGAGTGCAGGGGGACACTTGAGAGGTCGGTATTGGCCATGTAAATTCACAATGCCTGTGCACCCTCTTAGAACAGATTCATTTCCAGAAGGCAGAGATGTGAGTCTGGAGCCTGGGGCAGAGGTGGAGGCTTCAGATATCAATCTGAGTCAGAAATGATTCTTAAACCTCAGGCCTGGGAGAGAGAAGAGCTGTCCAAGGGGAGCCCTTTGTCTTCAGGGCTAAACCAGGAGTTGAAGGAGAGCTGAATGTGCATGCTCAGCATTCCTAAACTCTGCAGTACAATGGGGTCCTTGGAGTAGTCCTTAAGGGCAGGAGATGGGCCAGGCGGCTATGTATAGTTGCACAGGTTAGGCACTGCACAACCTCAGAGGGTTCAGTATACCAAGCATGCAATGTGACAGGTACCTCTAGAGTCGGGCAGTGTATGGTCTTCACAGGCATCCGCAGCTCTTTGCAAGGACACAGAGAGTATGAGCCATACAGAGGAGAACTCAGCAGAGGTGGAGAGTGTAGCCACTGGGGCAAACAGAGTAGGCTCCCCAAAGGAGGGAGCATTTGCCCTAGGATTCAAAAGATGGGGTGCTACTCCACTCCTTGAATTTGAGAGGGCTCCTCCTGGAGGCATGAGATGCCAGGGCATATTTGAGATTGTCAAAGAAAATTAAGAAGAGTTATAGAAAGACTGTTCTGGGCCAGAAGCTGGAGGCCTCTGCGTGGCATACGAGTGAGACGCCCAGGGTCACCTGACTCTCCCCAGGTCGCCACCAGAATGTGGTCTCCTCTGCACTTCATCTCTCCCTATGCTCATCACAGGCTTCTCTGCACAGCACTTCCCCAATCCTGTGCTCATCTCAGGTGTCTCAGGAACAGGTCTTCCTGGACAGGGTGGCAGCTGCTCCTCCAGCCATGCTTGGTCCCCAGAAGCAAAGAGCCCTCCTGTCTCCTTTCTCCAAGTCCCAGCTCTCTGCAGCTCTGAGTCTGGAGTGCAAAGAGGCCTGAATCGTGTCCCTCTCCAGAATGCTGAACACGGCTGGAAGGAAGCAGCTGTGTATCTGGAGACTTCATCTCGGCACGAACTTCTTGGGTACTGCATGGAGCACAAATCCTCGTCTCCTCTTCCCTGGGGCCACTGAGGACCTAGATGCCCCAAATTAAACCCTGAAAAGGGAGGTGGCCAACTGGGGGTTTAATTGGCCAGGCCTGGTGTGGCCTGATAAGCAGCTGCCCATGTTCCTGGGGAAGGAGGGGTGTGAGTGTACAGACGCGCTTGTGCTCGTGCACCCAATGATGAGGCTGCATGCCCTGGGCTCTGCGTAATTTCTGTGCAGTCCTGAGGCTGCCATCTCTCTTATAGCAAGGCCTTGTTGGTCAGGCCTCTTCCCTCTGTCCTGGAGACTTGGTCATTCTTCAGATGCCACACACTGAGAACTGCCTGCCCCCAGGCCTGGCCTAGTACTGGGGCCTGTCCTTGGCTTTGAAGGAACACCTGGATGTGCCATCCTCCCATTCAGGGCCCTGGCTGTCAGGACTCACAAAAAAACTCCTTCTCTCCTGGAATGGTGCTATGGTTGTGTGGGTATTTGGAAGTGTGGGAGACTCTGTTCAAGGATGTCCTTGAAAACCCCAGGATGAAAAAAACATGTGAATGAAGCAAACATGACCTTTTCAACAAATGATGCTATAAAAAGACATATCTGGACAGTTACCCTAAACCCCTCAAGAAATTAACTCAAAGTGGATCACAGATCTTGAGTAGATCAAGGACTTTTTCTTTTCTTTCTTTCTTTCTTTCTTTCAAGAACTTTACCTCTTTTATTTTCCTAACTGTTGTTAAAGAATATATGCCTTTAGAGAGAGGAAACAAAAACCAGTAAAATAGTAAATCCTAAAATATAGCTTTTGTAGCAAAGACTTTTAGTATGACACCCAAGGTACAACCCATAAAAGAAATAATTGATAAGCAGAACTTTATTAAAATTAAAAATTCCTGCTCTATAAAACTCACTGTTAAGAGAATTAAAAGACTAGCCACACCCTGGGAAAATATTCACAAATGGCATATCTGACAAAAAAATTACTATCCAAAACATATAGCATATTCCTAGCATTCAACAGTAAGAAAAAAACACCCCAATTTAAAAATGGGCAAAAGACCTGAACAGGCACCTCACCAAAGAAGACAGACAAATGGCAAGTGCCACATATCCTTAGAGGATTGCAAATTAAACCCACATTGAGGTACCATTTGTTATGACTTGTATCTAGATATGTTCCTCCAAATCCTCTGTGCTCATAGGTGGTGGGGCTTTTGTAATGTGGGTGGATCATGTAAATACGAATTAAGGGTGTGTACTAACTAAATTACTTCATTTACCAGTTTAAGTCTAGTTCTGGGTGTGGATGGAATGGATCACACTAGATATGGATGGCACCAACCAACAGGTTTATAGCCTGGATGGGATAAAAAGAAAATGGGAGCTCACTGCTTGCTGATTCCTGTCTGCTCTGCCATGGACTATTTCTCCTCTGCCATGGCCCCTCTGTCCTGCCACCCTGCCTTGGAGGCAGCTGACAAAGGACTGAAACCTCTACAAACTGTAAGCTAAAATAAAACCATGGCCAGGGATTTAGTTCAGTGGCTCAAGAGCTTGCCTGTTAAGTGTGAGGTCATGAGTTTGATCCCAGTACCCATCCCCAAACAATAAATAAAATAAATCTGGTTTTCCTTTAACTTGTGGGTATCAAGTATTTTGTCTCAGGAACAAGGAAGTAACTAAGACACCATTACTGCTCCATTAAAATGACCAAACACCAGTACTAAATGCTGGTAAGCATGTGGAGCAACAAGAGCTTTTGTTCATTGCTGGTGGAAATGTAAAATGATATGGCCACTTTAGAAGAGAGTTTGATAGTTTCTACAAATCAAGCACATAAATTTCACCATACAATCTAGTCATTATTCTGCTTAATATTTATCCAAGTGAACTAGAAAATTATGCCTGTAAAAAATCCACACATACTTATAGTAGTATTATTCATAGTTGACAAACTTTTAAGCAGCCCAAATGTTCTTCAGTAGGTGAATGGATAAATTTTGGTACACTAGGACAATGGAATCTTATTTAGCACTGAAAAGGAATGAAATATCAAGCAAGAGCTGTTTCATGGAGGAAACTTAACTGCATATTATTAAATGAAAGCAGCCAATCTGAAAGGCTACATACTACATGATTGAAGGTGTACTATATTCTGAAAAAGGCAAAACTGTGGAGACAGTAAAAAGTTAGGGAGAGGGATGGATGACTAGACTCTGTAGACACTATAATTGTGGGTTGTCATTATCTGTCATAGAATATGCAACTGCAAGAGTCACTCCTGATGTAGATAATGGATGCTGGGTGATTCTGATGTGTCAGTGTTGTAGGTTCATTGACTGTAATAAATGCAGTTGAGAATAGGAGTTTGTGCAAGTAGAGGAACATGGGTATTTAGGAAACTTTTATATCTTCTGCTCAACTTTGCTGTGAATATAAACTGTGCTAAAAATAAAATTTGTTTTTAAATATGTGCATGAAAAATACATCCATCCCACACAACCTTAATGACATTCTCACACAGTGATCATTGGAACTCTGTCCTTCTGGTTGATGTGCTTATTATTATTGCTAACTAATCATCATCAAATACCTGCCATGTGTATGTTAAGCACTTGACTCTGATTATCTCATGATCTTCATGATAGCCCCTCATGGAAGGAACTAGGGCCCAGTTTACAGATGAAACAACTGAGGCCCAGAGAGTTGAGCCTACTTGCCCATAGTCACACAGGTGTCGGGAATGGATCCAGGTTTTGAATCAGAGTCCACCTGGATCCTGCATCCGCACACTTGGTGCAAACAGTAAGAATTCACAAGAACAGCCATTGTAGTCTTTATCATGCGTGCACCTGCTTGTAACGTCCCTGTTTTATAAGCAGGAAACTAGCCAGAGAGGTGAGCCACTGTCATGGCCTCAGGTCCTCTGTGGCCACACCCTTGCTTCTCCCCTGTCTCTGGAGTCTCAGAAGCTTCGTAAGAGTCAAGGAAAATGTCAAGAATATTAAATTTATAATTGAGTAAAACTTGGGGAGAATTGTTAATTCATGGTTTAATATTTCCCATATGGTTTGTTGACATTTTGAAGACATACTAAATTGTTCGGCTCATGTGTGCTGAGTGCGCAGATGAAAAGTTGGATGTTGGTAGCAGAGGCTAAGTGGAGAGCAGCACTGTAGTACCGGCGCTATTGATCGGAACCTTCCTCACCCTGGCAGTCGGCTTGCAAAGTCATTCCATGGCTGAGAGTTCGGGTGGGACTTGGACGTACTGCTGTGTTTACATCAATGTGTCCGATTGCAAAGTCATAAGGACACCTGATTACACTTGACTTCATTTCCAGATATTTTTGGTGTAAAAGTTGTATTAAAAAATGTAGCCAATGTATGATTTTTAAAAATCATTTGCCAATAAGAAGAGCTAGGGCTCTGCTGGGAAATGGCGGCTATGAGGACTGGGCTGAGAGACTGCTTGATAAACATGGAGCATTTTTTGGTGCCAGGACATAAGGTGGTACCAAAAACCAAAACAAAATAACAAGAAAACCCCCACAACAATCACCTTATATCCAAACATAAAAAAGATGTTCTGTGCCAACGGAACAGAGCAGGTGAACTATGAGTTTCCAATGGCCAAAGCTAGGGCAATGTGAGCAGCATGATCAGTGACGAGGGTACTGGACTCCAACAAGTAAACTAGAAGGAACAAGAAAAATAACAGCGCACCATTAGGGCACCACAGTAAGAACCGCTCCCGGCAGGACATGACGATGGAGGTTCTACATGGAGAATGAAACTTGAGAAGCCGGGTACTTGCATAGCTGCGAAGGGTCTCCCCTGAATGTATTAATCACTGTGGTGGTTTACACATCTGTCCATGAACTCACAGATGAGGAAGTGGAGATGAAACTTCATTCTTCCCAACTATGGGCCGGACTTAGCAACTCGCTTCTATAGGGATGCAAAAAATGGCACAGTTGCAATGGAGAAACCTAGCCGGTGCCACCTTAAACAAGCCACCAAGGGTAGTATCCCCAAGGATCTTGACCTTGTGTGGCCCCTGATGTGATGTGATGCAAGCCCATGGTGTCTGACCAGCAGAAAGGTAGGGGAGATTGGACGTTGTACAAGGTGTCAGTATTGTGTGTTCTAGTTGAGCTGTGCATTGCATGGAAACTCTCTGTGTTGTCTCTGAACTCTTCTGGAAACTTAGTTATTTAAAAGTAAAGCATTGTTTAAAAAAACAAGTGCCTTGTTCTGGGTTCAGGATGCCCAAACTATTGAAATACTGAACTTAAGCAAAGAGAGGGATGTGAAAAGTCAAGGCAGCTTTGCAAACAGCAAATCCAATCTTTAGTTTCCTCTGTATGCATTGTATAATAGAACTATATCACCAAAATGGGCTCCCGCTGTGTATTGTTTTATAGCCTCCTTGATTAGTAACAATCTCATTGTGAGAGAGCCACGAGGCTTATCATAATCATTGTCAGGGACTAGAGATGAGAGAGAGTCTTCTAGACCTTCTGGAATTTTCTCTGTACCTATGAGAGTTCTGAGGTCTCCTCATTCTCCCAATACTGTCCCAGCCCCTATAACAGAGAGACAGCAGGACAGAGGTCCCCTAGATCTCAGCACTGCATCACACATGACAAAACCCTTGAAATGCTGTCCAGCCACTGCCCTAAGACTTCCAGAAAGAACTCTGCCCAGAAGCCAAGAGACCTGGTTCCGGTCCCCGCAGTGGAGCCCTGGGCAAGCATGTGCCTCCCCAAGCCCATTTGTTCATTTGTGAAATAGGGAGAAGACTCTGGGCTTTGCCTCTTTTCCCAGATTCCTGCAGGATTCAAAGGAGTCACAGGAAGTGTGAGGACAACTTGGCACTGGGTGGGCATTGGGTAGCAGGGCATGAAACCTGGTCTGCCCCTTCCTGCTTGGACACTGCCCCCATTTCCTCATCTACAAATGGGACTGGCATCATGCAGAATGAAGGAGACCTAAGGTGTGAATGACACTGAGTATGGTGGCTCGGAGTAGGGTGGTATCTTCCATGACGCACAGAGTGATGGCTATGATGGGCATTCACTGGGCCCACCCAGAGCAAGCTGGCTGGTCTATGTGCTACCAGGGCTGCAAACCTTCCCTTGTTGAACCAGCCTAAGTCAGCACAGCCAGAAATCCACTAACTAGCAGCCAGTTCCTAGCTGTCCATCCTCTCCTGGCTCCAGCCCAGCTCCAGTGGGCATCCCAATGTTGCCCAGGCCAGTGGTAGTCAAGCTGCCCAGAATCGGGGAAGGGCAGGGCAGGGGGAGCGACAGGCCAACCTCCTCCAGCCTCCCTGGAGACGTCACAGGCTTAGCAGGGGCTGCTTGACACATGTCGGATAAAATAAGAAAAAATAAATAACAATGTTTATAAGAAGATTAACAAGAAGGCAGCAAAATTTCTCTGGGGAGTCCTTGGCAGCATCTGGGAGTGACAGCTCCCATTGCCTTATCAGAGGCGTAATGAGTTGCCAGGATTTGGGGTCATTAAAAATCCGCCCTGGCTGGAACCCCTCCCTCGCTCATCGCCTTTGATGGTGAAGTCAGGAGGCCTGGTGGGGGCCCAGGCTTCCTGCCCCCACTGTGTGTCGGCCCCTGGCTGTCCCCGTCGGAGGTGAGATGGTGGGGTCCAACTTGGCAGAAGTAATGTAACGTGACGGCCCAATTTGTGCCCTCGCCCTCTTGGGCAGAGAACCTGTCTCCCTGTGCAGATTAGGCTCCATTTTATCTCAGCTCCTTCAGAGACAAAGGGGCCTGGGGGCTCTGTGTCGCGGCCACAGATCCTGACCACCAATCGCTTCCAGTGCCTTACTTTGCACACGGAGAAACTGAGGTCCGGGAGGGGCAGAAGGCACGGGCTGCAATTGCTGGCTGGGGCTGAGCCAGGCCTTGAACCTGGATCTGTTATTCCCAGCCCAGCACTGAGTATATGTTCTTGGGTCCCTGCATTAGTGAAGCAGGGACAGACAAAAGGAGAGTGATAAAGGGAATGTACAGATGTCCCCATCGGGTGGCAGGAAACATGGAGAGATCTGTGATCCTCAGTCGCCAGGGGAAACAGGGAGGTGCTCAGGAACAAGACCAGCACAGCTGTGACCCAGGTTGATTGGGAGGGTGAGTGGAGACGCCAGTGTCCCCAGGTCACACACCCACGCCAGAGCCAGACACCTCCGGCCTTTATCATTCTCTGTCACAAAGCTTATCTTCAAGAGGTGCAGAGCACTTGTAATGCATTGATTTTCTCAACCACTCACCAATCCCATGTCTCTTGAAGGACAACAAGTTTGGACTAAGGAAGGTTGTGGATAGCCCCCCTGGTCGGCACCACTGGCCCACGTGGTACCTCTGTGCTCCAGGCAGATCCAGGTGGAGGAGCACGGCTTGGTGAGCAGAAGGAGACTGGATTGCAGCCATGTCATTGTCCCCTAGCCAACACCCTTGTACAGTGAACGACCTGCCCAACTGAATGTGGCAGCCGTGCTGTCACACTGTGTAAGATGGTTCTGAAGGCTTTTCCAGCTGGAAGAGGGCCCCTGCTAAAAAGGTGAGGCCACTGTCACCTCTTCCTGGACTGTGCTGAAGGAAGTGAGGAACCCTCCACTCTACAAGCAAGAAAGGCAGAGCTCCTGCCCGCCAGGCCATGCCCACCTTCTCCAGCTGTCTCTGCCCCCTGCTTGCCACCCCTGCTCTTCTCTTCCGCTGCTCTAACTTCTAAGCTGCTTCTACCGACAGGATCTTAAATCGCATGGCAGCTGTAGTCCGACTCACCCAACTAGAGCCAGGAGAACAGAGAAGCAGAGTGGCAGAGGAGGGTCCCGCAGAGCCAAGAGCTGTGCAGGGTCCTGACCCAGAGCCCTGCTCCCACAACAGCTCCCAGGGCCCCTCGTGGGCAGGGACCAGGGAAGACCTAACTCCTCAGCAGAGACGTGTCTGTCCGAATATCTTCTGGGCCAGCTCTAAATTCCCTGCATCTCTTTCTTCAGCTTGGCCAAGCTCTGCAGCATCTGGAACCGGGGCACCCAGAGATGCCAACTGGGGCCCGGGGTAGGAGGGACACCTAGGGCTCAGAGAAGGAAGGTGCAAGGGCAGAATCCCAGCCCAGCTCTAGCACCAGCTGCCTGCCTTTCAGCTAAGGACTGCTACATCTGTCTGGCAGCTTGCTCTATGGCAGATCAGGCCCCACTGCAGGACCCCAGACCCAATATGACACAGGCCCAGGGGAGACTGCCGGACTGTGGATCGGAGACTAGTGGCCAGAGATTTTCTGCAGCTGTGACTCACAACCTCTGATGGGTTGGGGGACCTGTGTGACCCTCACCCCAAGGAGCTCTGAGTCACACTCACCCACAAAGCAGAGTAGCAGAACTGGCACAGAGTTTATTTCTAAAAAGTAAATTAGAATCAATTCAAGGGCAACCCTAGAAAGCTTTCTTTCTCAATTTCTTGAATCCCCACTGCAACACAGGAGATCCAGATAAATAAAAATGATAAATATTAGTTAGTATTTCTGAGGCCCATCCTAGATGCCAGACTCTGCTGAGTGCTCTATTTGCAGGCTCCTTGTGGTTTCTTTGACAACACTAAAGGTGAAGACGCTCTCACCCCACTTTACAGATGGGGACACTGAGTCTTAGCGGGTTCCAGGTTACTATGCAGAAGGCCTGGGCTTCATCAGCCCTCTACTTTCACTCCCACCAGAGCCTCAAGGCACTTTCTTCCATCAGGACCCACTGGGAGTTGCTTGTCTAGACCAATATAGGGAAACTGAGGCTGGTCTCCCTATAGCCCAGTGCCTCCTCTCTTTTGTCCAGAGAAGATCCCAGCCCACAATGTGTCTGAGGGCCTGGGAAGAAGAGACAGGAAATAGAATAGGACTGGAAAGCATTTGGTTTTTCTCAGCAATGCAACTCATTTCTTTAAGGCAAATGATCTGGGGAGGGGATGTCACCGCTGGAGACCAGGAATGATTAATTACAAAGGAAACGAGTGGCTCACAAGACCAGGGCTGGTGAGTGGAGGTTGGTTCAGGGTTGGCTCTGCTGCATGGCTGAACCCTGAGCATGCACTGGCTGAGCCCAAGGGGACCCTGCTGGATGCATCCTGAGGTAGGAGGAGGAGAGGGCACAGTGCCTGGCCTCCAGGAATGACAGCTCCAGGGCACAGGAGACTGGGACACACAGAGGAGGAGACTCCAGCTGGTTACAGGGAGCAGCCCATGGGTGTCCACACAGGTGCTTGCTGCCCACACAGGTGCTCAGGCTGTGGCTCCTGGTCCTGCTCTTCTTTGTCCAGGTCACCTCGCCTTTCCATCTTGCTTCATCCCATCCAGTGCCACCAGAAGAGTCTATCCTATGGCCTAGTCCTTCAAAACCAGGTAGTACACACAGGGTACATGGGGCAAAAGCAGGGTCCTGGGCAGCCCGCAGGAGACATGAGCAGTTCAACCAGGGCTGAGGGCCTCCTGGGGTCCCAGCTGTGGCATCCAGGTCAGTAAATGCAGGGGCAGAGGGTTCACAGAATTGCTGGGTCTTGTTTGAAGACCAAGGGCCAGAGAAGGGCTCTGCCTGTTCCCCAGTAACACAGCACATGTGTGGTAGACACAGGACTGGATTTGGTCTCCTAATTCCCCCCAGGACTCTGTGCTTATCCTCCTAGAGTGACAGGTTGAGCCCTATAGAGGGCTATCTGCCTCCCTAGGCCTTTCTTATTGCATCTGTCTGTGGGTGTCCACCATGAGTGTCTTCTAAGGGTGGCCTGTCTGACAGAGCTTTCTTCCCCAGCAGTGTAGCCATGGCCTCTTCCCCCAGGAGCAATGAGCTCCTCTCCAGGTCTTTGTGGCATCCTGCCCAGTTCAGGGTTAAACCCAGCAGCTCCTCCCCCCTTCCCTCCTCACTCATGACAAGCTTGTCCACCCGCACGTGATGGGACCCTGGCTAAGAATAGCGTTGGTCGCTCCTGCTCTGCTCAGACCAATGCGCTGCCTTGACACTAGGGTTTGCTGCCTGAAGCTCCAGGCCCAGGAACCTAGGGCCTCCTCCTGAGTCCCACCAGGCCACCTGCCTGTATGCCAGCAGCCCGTCTCCGAAGCCCAAACAGCCCGGGGGAGAAGCCGAGGAGGGCTCGGTGACCCAGAAAAACCTGTCTTGAGCTCTGTTTCCATGACACCACTGGGTGTGCCCTGTGCACGCCAGGCCATCTAGGGCCCTGTGAGCAGGAGCTCTGTGCCTCAGCTGTGGCAGTTGAGTCAGAGAAGGTAGGAGGGTCCCCTGGGGTCCAACGGCTCCCGCGGGAGCCCAGGGTTGTTCCTTTCCTGGGGGTGATGCAAAGTTCCTTCTCTGCTTTCCCACCTGCTCAGCCGCAGTCTTGGTGTCCTTTTTTGGTCCTACCCTAGCCCTTGCTCCTGACAGCTACAGATGTAAACTGAGGCACACAGTGGTAAAATGACTTGTCCAAGGCCACCCAGCTATAAGTGGCAGAGCCAGGATGCAAAGGTGGGTGGCCTGTGATTGAGTCTCAGCCCTGGCTGCCGCTTAGCCCGCAGCACTGCCATGATGGTCCTCCTGGTTGCTGTCAATCAAACCTCCTCCCACTACCTCCCGCTTGACCTGCAGCCACCTCCTGAGGGTAAGAGAAAGCACACGTGGCATCCCAGCAGGAAACACAGTGAGGAAGCAGGAAGGAAGGAAGGAAAGAGGGAACTCATCCTGTAGCGCCGTGTCCTCATTCCTGGGCCCTGAGCCCCCTGGGCTCCCGGGGGAGGTAGGGCAGCTCCCACATCTGCTGGACCCTCTGGCCTCATTTGCTGCTGTGGGTTCAGCTCTGGCTCCCCATGCCCCAGCATTCAGTCGGCTCCATTCCAAGTTCTTTTATTAATTCCCTCACTCTCCAGCAAGAGAACTTTAATTAGCCAGGCCGATTTATCTATATAAATACAAACGGATGGTGCTCCACAGTGGGGCGGGGAAGTAAAAGGGGAGCTGGGCCAGCGGGTTGCCTGGGGCAGAGGAAGTGACAGCCGAGCCTTCCCAGCAACCAAAAATATGACTTTAATATCATGCGCACTTGTGCATGTGCGCGTGTGCGTGTTCCGGGGCTGCTGACGGCATTGACGTGGCAGTGGCTGCAGGCAAGGTGTGCTGTCACAGTGATGGGGACATGTGTCCCGAGCTGGACTGCCTTTGCTCTTGGTCTCTTCTCCTAGGAACCACACTGATGTGTTCTCACCTGAACCTCCTCCCACTCATGCCTCCCCAGGAAGACAGGGGACATGAGAGGCCACCTTTGGATGTCCAGGACAGCTGGGGACAGGAAGATGGGCCCAGTGACATCTTAACTTCCAACCAGTCCTGGGATATTTGGGCTGGAGAGCAGGTCTCTAGGATGCACCTTTGTCTCACGTGGCCCCCGGAGGTCAAATCTTTCTAACTGAGTGCCCGAGGTAGTGGGGTGATTGGGAACACAGACTCACACGCACTGCCTGTCTCTGCCACTGCACAATTTCAGTTATTTTCTCTCTCTCTGCCTCAGTTTATTCATCTGTAAAGTGAGGACATGATCAGGGTCTCACACTTAAATGCTCGTAGTGCTGCCTGAGGCAAAGATCCCACAACCCTATACCCCGTGCTGCTGCCGGACAGGAGGTGCCCTCTCAGCCATAGCAGACAGTGATGGTGACGGAGCGGGAGAACAGTATTTCTTAGGATAGCAGCTGACATTTTCTGTCACACTTTCCATCTGCCTGCTCAGTGTCGGAATGAGGCCTCTGTCTGGTGAGACTCCATCTAACTTGGGGGACAGGATCCATGTGATAGGAAACTGGAGGAGACCGTTGGGAGGCCCAGGACAGCTCCCTGGATGAGGCTGACCCTCTGTCCCCTCCAGCAGGCAGAGCCATGACTCGGGCCTTCCGTGAGAGGCAGGAAGGAAGCCCCCTCCCACCTCAGCGCTTCCCACCAGGTAGCAGCTGCCTGTGGAGGGAGTGTGTTTCTTGTCACAGGAGGCAAGTGACTCATCCTGGGGACAGAGGTCAGAGACGGTGTGGAGAGGATTTCTGAAGTGAGTATGACAGGTGAGGACAGGATGCCACCCGTGGGTTCCTCCTCATTCTGGAGTCTAACTGCCCAGCCCTGCTCACAGGTGTGTATACCCTCCCCCCCCATGCGATTCTATGAGAACATGGGCCGGGTACCTTGTCAGAGACACAGCTGCTGTGAGTGGCAAAAGCCCTGCACACAGAGAGGTCTCTGTACTGCTGTGCTGATGGGGGAACTTGCCATGGGCAGAAACCCCTCCCTCCCTGAGTATCCTGGAGAAATGAGCAGGTCCTGTCTGTGGGCTGCTGGATCAGGCCTCTGCTCATCTCCCTCCACACTGGGACCCAGCGGCCACCATACAAAGCACCCCACCCCCAACACACACAGGCCACCTCCTTCTGCTTGATGTACCAGCCACTCTGTCGCTCCCTGAGGTCAGATCCTGCTTGAGGCCAGACCCTGCCTGAGAGATAAGTTCTCCTTAATCCCAGCAGCTGGGAATCAGGGAGTCTCCCCAGGACACAACAGACCTGGGGCTGTGGGATTGTGCCCTGTCCCATCAAAGCTCTTCCCCAGCATAGTGGCCCCAGTGACCCAATGTTTCAACTGCCCTTGGAGGTAACAGCTGAGTCATGTTCCCCATAGCTCCTCCCTTTCCATTCTCTTAAGCCTTTGTCTGCTGAAGCCAGGGACCAGTGGAAGCAGCCTAAACTCAGGCTGGGAGTCCCCACCATCCCACACTGGCTGTGTGGGGTGGGTTGGGGCCTGCAGAGCAGCCTTCCAGCTCAGGCCTCTTGGATTACAAGCAGAACCCCCAAAGAGCAAAGTGAGGGAGTCACCATCAGAGATCTGGACCAGTTTCCTCCCAGGAATCAATGTGTTTAGGCAAGATTCTGCTCTGGGAAGTCTTGGACTCCAGCTCAGATTTCTTCTAAAGCTCCCCATATTTCCTTGTCCCTAAATGAGACAGAATAACATAGGCTGAGTGACTGCTGTTCCAAGGAGGATTGGCCAACATGTCTGCACCACCAGAGTGTCCTTACCACCCCTTGGCACCAGAACCAGTCACCAGGAGCAGAGGGGTGCGTGTTCCTCCCAGCATTTGCAAGGTCCCTAAGCCACCCTTGTACCAACGTGTGGGTCTCAGCCAATTGTGCCCTCCCCAAGAGGCTGTCCCGAGCCACCAGGTCAGAAACAGCCACCCCCACTCATGTCCCAGCTCCACTTGTTTCTCTCTTTGTCCTCGCAGCACCCATGTCTCTCTGAAACCTCACAGCCTGGCTCTGGTGATTGTGTCTGTTTCTCCAGATCAGAAAGGAGGCTGCTCATCTTCTCACTGCCGTGACCCAGCCCCTGGCACCCAGACTCATTTAAACCTGAAACATTAAGTAAATAAATGAGGATGTGAGTGGCCATGTGGATGGGTCCCTGAGAGATGGCCCGGTGCAGCATGGAGGAAGATAAGTTTGGGTCACTGGAAGGCAGCCAGGACAGCCCAGGAAACAGCTGGGCCTGCTGGGGCTGGAGGCCTGGGCTGGCACCTCCTGTTTGTCAGCCCTTGTGGCAGTGGTCTGCTCCCCTGAGCCCTCAGCCAATAGGAGAGCAAAGCAAGAACAGTCTAGGAGGAAGGATGGGCCAGATATAACTTTGAGACAATGAAAACACGAAGGCCACAGGAAGAGGTAGAGGGGACAGGAAAGCTCTGAAGGGCCATCACTCATCGGAGGCAGGACTGGCCATCCAGGTGGCTCTTCAGGACCAGCTCATCCTTCCTGTTGTCCCTCAGCGAGGGATGGGTGGCAGGAAAACCCCTCCTGCCCAGCCCAGGACCTCCACCCTGGAAGCCAGCTCGTCATTGTTCCTCACCACAAAGTGAAGCACGGATTGAGCTGGAGATTTGCCCAAGGTCACAAAACAGAAGTGACCAGACGTCAGCTACCCCTGATCCTGAGAAAGACTTTCCCCATGCCCCAGCCCACTACAGGGGTGTTTGCATCAACACCATCAGCCCCACCAGCCAGCCGGCTCCCTGTCAGCCCCAAAAGAACCCTGCTCGGGCGTCAGCCACCTATTCTCGGCAGCGCTCGCTGTCCAGGGCCTGGTGTCTGATCGTCAAAGCCTAAAAATAAAAAGACAGATTGTCCTTTTTGGCTGTAATTACTCCCTAAAAAGACCCAGTGGGGAGAAAGAGAGAAAAGAAGAGAAGAAAAAAATCCCAAAGCCGAATATCCATCACAGGCAGACAGTCACCAGGAGGGGGAGGGTCTGTGGGCACAGCAGAGGGGCTCTGGGCTTCCTGCCCCCAGAACCCCTTCCCTGCTCACAAGCAAGCAGGCCCTGGCCACTGCCACCAGCCCTTTGGACTCCATGGAGACAAGAGGCTGTGAGGATGAGCTTAGCCAGCTCAGTGGCTCTCAGCAGGGGAGCCACCGCAATGGCAGCTTTCTTTGGAACTCTGTTTTGTCACCTTTGCAATGGGTAAGAATTCGCTCTCTTAACAATCATGTATTAAGCCCACCGTGTGCTGGAGATATTGTTGGAAACAGGAAAGTCAAGTCCTCTGTTCCACAGGAGCCCATCTGTGCATGTGGGGAGCAGGGCCACATCCTCGGGTGACTGGGGAAGCAGCTGGGTGTGATGGTCTGCCGGGGGGTGGGTAAGGGAGGGAGTGATGTGCCCTGACTCATCTACAAAGGGGACTCTGGCCACTGAGTGAAGAGGAGAGAAGGGACAAAACAGAAGCTATTCCAGCAGTCAGGAAGGGAGTACCAGTGGCCTGGGCAGGGACAACGGCAGTGGCCATAGAGAGAGGATAGTTGGATTCCTGAGTGATGACAGGGTGTGACAGGTGCAGGAAGAGCTCTGTTTTGGCCATGATGGCTTTAGATGCCTGCTTGGGCATTCATCTGCATAAATAAAGCAGGCAGGTACAGATAATCCTTGCTTTATGATGGTTTGGTATCTTATTATTTTTCTACTTTATGACAGTACAAAAGCAATATTCCTTCACTAGAAAATATATATTAAATTTTGAGTTTGGAGCTTTTCCAAGGGTGGTGGGAAGTGGTATGGTACTCTTTTTGAGGTGCTGGGCGGGCAGGGAGCTGTAGTTCCGTCAGTCACCTGCTCACTGGGGGAAAACAGCTCACGCTCTGGTTTGCTGCGCTGCTAAGCTACACCGTTTAGCAGGTTAGGTTTATTGCATGCATTTTTTTTTTTCAGTACTGAGGAATCAAACCCAGGGTCTTATGCATGCTAAGCAAGTGCTCTACACGAGTGGTATCCACATCCTTAAACACATTTTTACTTACCATATTTTCACCTTAAGTGGATGTACTGGGATGTGGCCCCCCCAGGGGATCGGCAAGCATCTGTGTTGTAGAAACAAATGTGGAGACAGGTGTCCAGGCTAAGTTGAAAAATGTGAATGAAAGCCTTGAGCAAGGAGCTTGTCTTCAAAACCTTGGAACTATATGAGATGGCCTAGAGACAGGATAGAAAAGCTCAGTCTGGGCTGGGTGTCCCCACCCAGTGCAAGGCTAGGCACTGAGAGTCCACAAAGGTGACCCAAGAAGCAATGATGAATGAAATGGGAGACAGGGAAAAGACCGTCCTTGAAGGAGAAAACTACCAACAAGACCAGCTATTGCTGGACAACAGGATAGATGAGGACACACTGGGGCCTGAGCTAGGAAACGCACAGGTGTCAGTGATCTTGTCGGTGCCAGAAGGCCATTGTAGTTGTGAGGGGGCAGCTGGAGGATGGTGGACCAGAGAGAGCTGACAGCTATGGGATGGTCCACTGCTCAGATAGCTGAAGGGGAGCACAGGCCAGTGGGGGGAAGGGGTGACCAGTAGATGGGACACATAGAGCACCCTGAGGTCCTGAGAATGATGGACTCCTAAGGAAGAAACTTGCAGTCCAGGAGAGAGAGGACAGCACTGGAGCCAAGACTGACAGGACTAGGGGTGACAGGAAAGGTCTCCCCATCAGGGCACACTGCGAAGCACTGGAGGTGGAGGACGGCAGCATGCTGCATTGATTGTGGAGTGGCCCAGGGCCGGAGGTGGTTGTCATGCTGTGTCCTAGGGACAGCTGGGACTGAGTGGAACAGGACCACTCCTACTGTGCTCAGGAGCCCGCCCTGGGGCCTCTGAACCCAGCAGGACACAGGGCTAGTCCAGGGTCCAGGACTGGTACTCCGGGAGCTGAGGGAGGGCTAAGGGAGATAGGAACAGCAGAAGCAGGTCACCCTAGGGCCAGGCTTCCAGGACACCTGTGGCATGTGTGCCTGACTTGTTCACCTTGAGATCTGTCCCTCAGTCCTTACTTGTTTGGCATTGCTCTCTACTGCAAGGACCAGCCCCTGCAGACCATCTCTGCCAAGCCTCCGGCTCAGAAGGCTTCCACACAGGGAAGCCAATGGAGGCAGTTTGAGTGTGGAGCAAGGGAAGCCTGGGCTGTTTCTCCACACCCTCTTTGATATGGGCATGTGTCCCCAGCAATATCTTCTCTGTGCCCTCAGCTCTCAGAGAGCATGCCCAGGAGACTGCACCCCTCGTCCTGGTGCAAGGCCTTGGTGCCACTGCTCACCTCTGCATTGCTATCTGTTCCGTTCACCTCCTCAGCTGCTCCAGCATCTGGAAGCTCATTCCCTGCACTTAGCACCCTCGCTGTACGCACCAGAAGCCCTTTCCTTTCGAATGGCTTCACTGCCAGGTGGGAACCTGGCCTCTGAATGGTTCTGAGGATGAAACAAGGTCCTGGACACAAGCAAGCAGGCAGCAGTGGGATCAGCTATCCAAAGCTAGGACAAATGGGCACTGAGGGACACAGGAGTTCAGGTTCATTCATTGTATATCTCTCTAGTACCTCCTCTATGTGCTCCTCTTTCCAACTTCCCACAGGACTCATAACACCAGTTGAATGCAAGATACCGGGCCTTCCCCTGCTTTGGTTTCCCATTTTGTGTACTAGAGAATTTGCTGTTTCTATCTCTCCAGATGCTGCTAGAATTCAATGATGGGGACC
Organism: Dolichotis patagonum; assembly: GCA_004027295.1. Taxonomy (NCBI): domain Eukaryota; kingdom Metazoa; phylum Chordata; class Mammalia; order Rodentia; family Caviidae; genus Dolichotis; species Dolichotis patagonum. The sequence continues at coordinate 31,154 of PVJX010009426.1, forward strand.
GAGGACGTCAGGCCTGGGAAGTGAACAAGAGCAACTGGGAAGGGGGTGCTCTGGGCCACTCTTCATGCACAGCAGGAAGGCTCCCCTGGAGTGGTGCAGGGCTGCAGAGCTGGGCCTGGTTCCCTCGGAGCTGCCCAGAGGGTGAATGCTCCTGCTGTGGATTCAGCCCCAGGCCAGGAAGACTGCACACCCTTCCCCCTCCCTGCTCTGAGGCGGACACCTGAGGTCAAGGCAGGCAGTCCCTGCACTCACACCTCGGTCCCCAGGCCCACCACTGAACACACAGAGGCAAGTAGGAGATGTTTATAGCCCGACATTTGTCAGCCCTCCCTGGCACAGCCTTGCTCCCCAGGCTTCCCCCCTGCACCCTATACCTAGCAGTGTCAGCCCACTTTAACACTTACCAGGCCCTCCCTGAGCAGTACCTTGAGGCCTCTAGAGCTGGATGAGAGGCTACTGAGCTGGACCTCAGCAAGTCTTGGAGGAGAAGCCCGAGGCCCAGAACATTTACCATGGAGCTGGTCTGGCCCTGAAAGTTCAGCAAGGCCGGTTCTGGGTCACCTTCGGGGAGCCACACTTCTGTCATTCAGAGAAGTACTCCTGATGAAGCCCATGTAAATGAGTAACAAATGAGTAAAATGGGTCATTGTGACAGTGAAGGTGACCACCATCTAATATTCCCTGTACACTTAATGACGTGCCCTCTGCACGAGGTGTCTTAACCCTCATTATACCCTATCAGCAGGTCCTGGTACCAGCCCCATCTCCAGGTAAGGAGCTTGAGACTCTGGGAGCTGAGAGCTTGGTGTGACAACACAGTCCACGAGCTGCAGGATTCCAGGCTGTGTCTTCTCGTGCTGGAGGGGAGTGTGGCCTGCAGGTTGCGGCTGCTACAGGGTCCTTATCTTCATCAATAACCACTCTTTATAAGTACCTGTAACCAGGCAGGGTGGTGTATGCCTGTAATCCCAGCATTTGGGAAGCTGAGGCAGGAGGGTCACCATGAGTTCAAGACCAGCCTGGACTACACAGCAAAACCCTATTAAAAAAGAAAAGAAAAGAAAGAAAGAAAGAAGGAAAGAAAAAGAAGGCATTTGCACTGTGCCAAACCTAACATTGGGGTGACAGTGGTCATTACAACCCAATCTCAGTATCAAGTGCCTTTTAAAAATCTCCAGGGTAAGGCCACATGGGTTGGGTTATGAATAAAGACACTGTGGGATTCTACTGGCATCAACTCGCTGTTTAACCTTTAACATGTCGCTTCCTTAGCCCTTTCCCCTCCCCCATCTGTGAATTGGCCCGCAGAGGCCCAAGCTAATGAGCTAATGGCTGGACAGGGCTCTGGGAAGCGGGTTAAGTGCTCTGCGTGCAAGACCCCATTAAAGCCATTATCTGCCGGCTGGGCAGGCGTCACTTTGCAAGTGGACTCAGAGTCACCACTGGTGGGCATCCCATGGAGGGCTGTAGATGCAGGAAGGAGCACCCCCGTTTGAAAGCGTCTTCCACCTTGAGGCCCACCTGACATGTGCCAGGTCAACCTCCCTGGGTTAAGTCCCAGCAAGCCAGCCCTGGAGGACAAGGACATGTGTCTTAGCTCAGCCCCACCCCCAGTCGGTTCACTAATGCCCTCTAATGGGCCCATTTAGCAGCCCTGTCTCGGCTGTCACCTGTCACCACAGCAGCTAATTGCTGCTCCTCCTCCAAGCCCATGAACCCCAGCAATCAACCATCTATACCGGCCTCTGCAGCCACAGAGATACCACAACCCAGCTAGGCAGCCCGGGCTCCACACATTCTCCCAGCCAGGCTCTTGGGAGGGATGGCAGGGCCTGTGACAGGAGGCTGGGGGTCCTGGGGCATAGGACAGACTGCCCACCAAGGCTCCCTCTGCAAAACCAGGGAGGCAGAAGACCATGCTGCCAGCCACACCATGGACTCTGGAATTCCTGGCTGCCCTGACCTCGATTTTACCCTGCCTCTTCCAAGGACAGTGAGGAGATGGGGCTCCCCAGTCAGAGCGACAGGTTCCATCCCATAGTCAGAGAGGCAAAGATGCACGAACTGATGCCCAGTTATGACAGTCCTGGGAACCAGTGTCTTGGTCACCTCTCGAGGGTTGGCTGAGGCTGCCATTGGGTTTGCTGACGGATTAGATGGATAGCCAAGACCCTTTACTGCTTCATCCTGCTCACTCCCTGTCCAAGTAAGCATGGGGCCTGCCCTCGAAGGGGGTGGTGGGACCCCAACCCTCTCTCCTTTGCCATACATTCCCTCTACAATATGCAGACCCAAAGCAACAGAGCCAACTGTGAACAGAAACCTCTGAAACATGAGCCAAAATAAACCTTTCTTTCTTATAAATTGTTTATCTCAGCAATTTGTCACAGCGACGGGACTTGAACCTTGCCACACACCCTCATTATCTTCACTTGCTAAAGGCCATGGTCTTGTCCTTCTACCCCATACTTCATGCCCCAGAGGGACACAGAGCTGGGCCCGGCTTATTCTGCAAAGTCAGAGCTGGCTCAGGCCTTCAGACCCTCTAACCAGGCCCAGGCCTCCACCAAAGGACAGGAAGCCATCAGGGGTACCCTCACCACCTCAGGGAAGCCTCCTTAAAAGTCCTCTAAGTCCATCTGCTTTCTATAGTCCATGTTCTGGGGACATTGGGCCAGGATGACCCAGTGGATCTGAAGAATCCATTGGGTAGGAGCGAGGATCTGCCCACTTTAGGCCCTGTGGTTTAAAGCAGAAGCAAAGCCCAGCAGCCCTGCATCAGATTCCCTAAGACTTCTTCTCTCTGGGAGTGCAGGCTGGGATCCATCATCAAATCACATCCTCAGGCCTTACTGGGCAAAGCCTGACAAGACTGACCAGGGAACCAATCCTCCCGGTGCCTGAGCAGGGCCGTGTGGTCACCAGAGTCCCTGTGCCCATCCTGGCCTGAGCAGAATGTCCTCCTCCACCACCGTGAGCCTGGCTCCTCCCCTTCCTTACATCCCTCTGAGACAGATCTTGTCTCCCTGTGAATCAATTATTAATTTGCTCCAGCTACATTAAGCCAGGGCTGCCTCTTGGCTCCTTTGCTTCCCCCACCCCCTTGGAACAGTGGGGCCAGGGCGCCTGGAGCAGAGACCAGGAAAAGTCAGACCTCTTGCCCTGAAGACACCCCAAGTGCACATATCCTGCACTGAAGGAACCCTCAAGACCATCAGGGCTAACAGACAGGCAAAGTGAGGCCCAGGGAGGGAAAGGTCCCTGTCCAGCTCTCCCAGGAAGCTGATCTTCAGGCTGCCACATGGCTTTGCCCCTCTCTTCTCTGCCTGCAGCCTCTGTCTGCCTTCTCCAACTGGCACGAATGTATCCAAGAGACAGCTCACAAGTCGGGAGAGGACAAGTGGGCCTTCCAGGGTCAGAAGAAAGTGATATGGGAAGCAAATGTTGTACCTTGATGCCCAAGAAACAGGTCATCCACCTGAAAAGTCTCCCAATCCTGTTCATGTTAGGGGTCCCTCCTGGAAAAAGCTTCTCTGATCAATAAGTTAGGAAACCTGTACACTCTCCTCAGGGAGCCACAAGACACCTTAGGGTACAGTAAAGGCTCTGAGGCCCACAGGAAAGAAACCTGTGCAGCTGTACCAGCGTGCCCCACATTATTTGACAGTATAATGGTCGAGACTTGCTGGGTATTGCAGACCCCAGGTCTTACTGGGTTCTGCAGAATGTGTGGGGAGGCAAGGTGAAGTCCCCACCCCATTCACACATGCGCACACACACACACACCTGGAAAATGGCAAGGTGGAGCTTGGATAATGACCCTAAGGCCAGAGCTCAGTGAGTGAGGTTAGGCTCCCTGGTGTGCCCCTCTCTGACCTCAGGAAATCACTCAACTGGACAGGTAGCTTGATGGGGCGGAAAGTGCTGGAGCTTGGAGACCCCACCAACCTTAGTCTGATTCACCATCTTGGTTTGTCAACCATACTAGTTCTCCCAAATAGTGGCCATTTGTGAACACTGCTCAACACCCACCCTACACATTGTCTTCCATAATCCCTATTTGGGGAGACTGAGGCTCGGAAAGATTTAATCACTTGCCTAACATGTCACACATTTCTGGATCCTAACTCTTCATCTCCAAAGCCCACACCAGTAACAGCGTGATCTGCTGCCCCTTGGAATAAATGGGTGCCATCTCCCTGGGCCTTGATGTCCAGCTGTCTAAAGGAGAACAGGCGGCGACCTTCCCAGGCTTGTTGTGAAGACAGTACCTCCACGTGGTGCCTGGTGCAAGAGCAAGACTTCGAGGAAGTGGGAGGTTTCTTTCACCGTTCTTTTGGAGCTTCTCTGTAAAAATAGAATGAAGTCTGTTTGTTTTTTTCCCCACAACATAAGATGTGATCTTTTTTTCCATTCCACTTACAACTCTAGTTGCAACAGAGTGAAGTCCTTACTTTTGTCTCCTGCAACAAAACAGATCATGCTTCTCAAGTGGCACTGCTGGGAGCCCCAGAGCATGCAGAGGACCGATCATAGCGGTGGGTGTCAACCATCCCCAGGTCTGCAGCCACCAAAGCAGCCTTGGGAAATGCTCGGTTCTAAAACACATTTTAATGTCCCTGACTCCTCCCTATGAACAAAGCCAAGTTTTGAAACCCAAGTGGTCAGATTGCAATAAATGTAGTTAGAATACATAGCACGTAATGGTTTACAAATTGTGGCTCATAATTCAGCCAGTGCCTGGGTCGCAAGCTCTCTTACTGCCGCCTGCAAGAGTCCTGGTGGAGTAATAAATTGGGAATCAGGGACACCCTGCTAACTAAATTTCACTTGTCAGCTTTGAGCTTTCATGCTGGGTGTTAAGTTCACACAAATATCACAAAGTCTGTGTGTGTGTATGTGTGTAGTAATATATATATATCGCCATATATCAATAAAGTACCCTGCTGTTAACACAACTGCTTGGAACACAACAGCTTTTCAGACAAGAGCCTCATCTTTCCAGCCTTACAGAGGTTTTGGCGGTGAGTCCCCTGTCCTCACTCCCCAGATTTAGGACTCTCCTGCGGAGGTCAGGAGCCTTGCCTGGGGAGGCTGGAGAAGCTCAGACCAGCTCTAAGCTGTCACTTGCTTAAGCAGTGCCACAGGTAGGCTGAGCACAGCAAGGGCTCTCCTCCCACAGAATTATTGCAGCCACTCCAGATGCCTCTGGCTAGCGGATCAAAAAGAGAGACCCAGGCTGGAGAAGACTGGCTGGGGAGTGTCCACAAAGGCTGCCATAGTTTGGGAGCCCCTAGCTGAGCCCTCGTCCTGGGAGACCAGAGACATGATGCCAAGCTGGTAGGGAGGCCTCTGGGGTAGGCCCTTGTCTCTGAGGGTAAGTTGGTTGCTCCTGAATCTAGGTGTTTTGCCCTTCCTTTTGTATTTATTTGATCCTGTGGTGGTGGGGGGTATGTGTGAGTGTGTGACAAGTTTGGTGACCTTGGGAAAGTCATCTGACCTCTCAGAGTCTCTGTGTAAGAGAAAGGAACTGCAACTATGGGCTGGCAAGGATAGGGCCCAGCCCTAGGAGGAAGAGGAAGAGGAGGAGGAGGGGGAGAGCCAACATGAGGGGATTCAGCCCCTAGCAGGCAAGGGCAGCTGTCCCAGGGCCTGGGTGGCGGGGAGGTACCATTCCTCCCCTGGTCCATCAATCCTACCTGACATGAGGAACGGCCCTGCTTGGGTGGTGGGGCAGGAACAAGTCTGCATTCATTCTGGATAATGAGAAGTGTCATTGGTAAATGAAGAATCTCCTAATTACCCAGACGTCTCTGGGAGGATTTGTGAGGCTGCAGACAGTGGCTAAGGCCCTGGCCCTGAGAGCAGGGAGGGAGAGGGTGGCAGCCTGGCTATATGGGCTCTGGGCTCTGGGCTACAGGATTAGGCTTGATCCCTGTGAACAGAGCCCCAACACAAGGCTTTCCAGGCCATAGACTAGGGCCCAGGGCTAGAGCTGGGATCCTGTGGTGCCTCACGTGCAGAATGTGGACTGGGCCCAAGCCAGGCCAGGCTGGGATCAGGCCTAGGGTTCCTGAGCTCTTTTTGCCTCTGAAGAACAAGCTGGCCTTTAGAAATGACTTTTTCCTCTCTGAGGCTCAGTGTCCCTACCTGCCAATGGGAGTAAATGTTGAGGGGACCTCAGGGCTCCCCAGCCCCACAGAATTATCCCAGCTACTCCAGGTGCCTCTAGCTAATAGGTCAGAAGCAGAGACCCAGGCTCTAGCAGGCTGCCTGGGGAGCGCCCATGAGGGCGCCACAGCTTACGAGCTCCCAGCTGAGCCCTCATCCTGGGAAGATCAGAGAACTGCCTTGTTGGCTGAGGCATGAAGGCACCAGGACTCAAAAACACAGGCTAGAAACCACTGTACCAGATTGCCACAAGCACATGGAGAGACTTCCTGAGGCATTGGCAGGACTCAATTCAACTCAAGTGTTCTACAGTTACTGGGGGACTCTGGAATCCTCAGGATCACATCTGAGGTCCCCTGGGAACCGCGTGAGCCCCTGTGGGGCTAACATGAGGCCTCTCATGGTCCTATTTTCTGAGTGTGGTTTTTGACTAGTCCGTCCCTATTACAGTTCAAATATGAAGTGTCCCCACTAAAAGTTGTGTATCGAAGGCTGGATCCACAAAGCAACAGAAGTGGGGTTTGGAAAGCTGATTGGACCACAGCAATGTTGACCTCACTAATAGATAAATCCCCTGGTGAGTTCTGAGGTGAATGTGCTGTTGGGGGTGAGTCCTGGCTGGAGGAAGTAGGTCACTGGGCTTGTAACCCGGAAGGGTATAATCTTGTCCTCAGCCTCTTCCTCCCTCTTCCTGCTTCTTTTGCTTTCTTTGCTTCCAGATTTTCATGAGTTCAGCTGCTCTCCTCCACCATGATGTTTCTTCCTTGGAACTGTAGACTGAAACCTCTGAAGCCATGGGCCAAAATAACCCTTTTCTCCTTCAAGCTGTGCATGTAAGGGAAGGGGTGGGGAAGAGTCTAGTGGAGGCCTTCTATGTGAGAGTTCATCTGAAACCATTCAGCTGTCAGGTCCTTGCAACATCATTATTAATTGAATCTTCTATGATGATGACCATTGTCACTGTTCCCATTCGACAGGTAAGAAAATGGAAAAACACAAAGAGCAGTGACACACAAGGACCACACAGCAGTACCCATGTCTCCCACTGTCTTTTGAACCCTTATGGCCTCATCTTCCAAATCTACCTTCAGTGTCTCCTCTCTCCTCAGGAATGACTGTCAAAGTACAGAATGCTCACTGAGATGGTCAGGGAAACTGAGGCACAGAGCAGGACGCTCTTGGGTAAGCATAAGCCTCTGTGATCACTGCTCCTGTCTGCATCTTTGCCCAGCATTCTCCACCTTCAGTCCTGTGTCCTGGCCCTGCAGCTCTGCATCCCTTGCCAGGCAGAGTGAACCAGGAAAACCCAGCGCAGAGAAAGAGTGACGACAAACAACTGCCTGGGAGAGATAATCCACTAGGAAAACACGCCTGCTGTTCTCATTATACAGGAGACCAAATTGGGTTTAAATTGGAATTAATTGGATGCCCCTTTATCCACGCCATCTATCTCATACTTGCCAACCCTCTGGACAAGTGAGATGGAAGAAAGAGGAATCTCATCTTCTCGCCCACTGCACACACGTCCCTAAAGGCCCCTGGCCCAGCCCCCAGCCCCTAATCCCTTTAAACGTTTCAAGGAGCACAGACAATGGAAGCTGGGGGGCTTGGGCCCCTCCTCTGCCCACCTCGCCAGAGGGGGATGAAGGGGATTAGGGGACTGTGGGAAGTGGGGGGTGTGCCCTAAGGGACCAAAGCCTGGAAGAATCGGGCAGCACTGAGGCAGCTCTGAAATGTGGGTTGGAGGGTTGCATTGGGCCAGGGCACGATGGTCTGTACATAGAGCAAGACCAGCCTGGAGGCAGTTGGGGAGGAGGAGATTTCAGGGTGAGGGCCACTGGAGAGAGAAAAGAGGTCCTCTAGCAAGCAAAGTATGTGCTGATTCTACAACCAGTGCCTAGCTTCTTGTAACCAAAAAAAGAGCAATACTCTGGAAAAATCTGTGATCCCAGGGTGTCTGGCAGATCCTCTCCTATGTGATTAAAAATTCCCTACTTCCACTTCAGCTAGACTGGCCTTCGAGATCTTTGTCATACATACACCCTGAGTCAATCAAAGCAATTGCTGCTTTCAGGGGTCTCAAGTGGGGGGCTATGGGCCTGCCCACTATTTGATTTGTATCTTTTGTCTTGAATGCCCTTAACTATGTGCAGCCCTCTCTCCAAATTTCATTTTGTATCTGGCCTTCTCTACCCATTTATGTTGCCTTCCTAGCACCATTGGTTCATGACTTTGCAGTTCCCTGAGGCTTATCCAAACTGTGGGCCGTGCCATGTGGACCTCTGTCCTGCCCACTGGACAACACTTCCTCCCACCCCTATAGTACACCCACCACCTGTGTGCATTGCCCTTCGTGGCCCATTCCTGTGACTCCCAGCATCTCTGGCCCTCAGATCACAGGCTCTCTGTGTACCTCTCCAGCCCCATCAGCAATGTCTCCTGGGTACTCTCTGCTCTCCCTGGGGTCATGTTATCCCCTGGGTTTCTCAAACATACCTGGAAATGAATCACTCTGTACTCCAAAAGTAAGTACCCCAGAATGAGGACTCAGTGTGTGCTGAGAAACACCCCTCCCCGGTATCTTCCTGATTGAATAGGCATGGCCACTTTTTGTGCTGAGCTGTGTTCAGAACACTGAGGGACTTAAGCGGGGTAGGATTCTTCAGGTGATCTTACACTTTCTGGGTCAGCAGACTTCTGCCATGAGCCTCACCTTTTGTCTATTGCTAAGTCCTTCCCATCTTACCATTCACTGGCTACAGTGTTTCACACTTCTGCTAACTGTTTCCGGGCCTATGTGATCTCCTAGGCCACACAGACACATGTGCACACCCATCCCCATACTCCATCCATCACACCTAGGACTCACCCTCTCCAGAGATGTCCCACATTAAGAAATCTATTCCCAAACATGTATCCAGAATGCCCACTTCACCTATACCTAAGACTCCCACCTCAAAGCCAGAGCCTCCCATTCCACTGTGTGTGTGCTGGACCCTCGGACCCACCTCATCACCTTTCCCTTGTTTGGGACACATCTTCCCTCACCTCACTCCTGGAACTATGCACCCCACATCAGCAACACTTCCTTCTCCCTCCATTCCAACCTCAATCGAATTCCTGTACTAACCTGTAGTTCGCCACTCAAACTCCAAGCCATAACCCTTGAACTGCTACTCTTCCCTCATTCTACAGGAACCCAAAAGGTCTGTGTGCCTCCCACCCTGAGCAGTGGTTCCCCTGACCCTCATTGCTCTGCTTCCTCAGGGGAAAACGGCTCCCTGGCTCAGAGTTGTACAAGTCGGGATGAATGAGACATGCATGTACAGGGAGATGTTAGGGCTCATTTCCACCTGGGAGAGATTTTCCATCTTGTCTATGAATGAAGTAAATATTTGCTTAATTTCCTAATTCTGAGCATGATTCACGGAGCATTTAAGGCAAGCTGAGCTTTGGACAGATCCTGAGAGATGTGAGCTCCTGGTTGCCAGGAGAAGCAGAGTCTGAGGTATTTGGGATTTTTCAGCTTCTGGGTATCGTTTCTGTACAGGTATCTCATCCTCCCTGGTCAGAGACTCCTGCACAAAAAACAAAACAAGGCTCTTGAATTAATGAGTTTATGAGAATTAAAAAGTAACTGGAATCCTCATATCCAGAAAGAGGAACCCTTCATCCAATTGGGAGGTGATGCAAACACAGGTTCAGGCATTTGAAAGACAGAAGATATGAGGCAAGTGACAGCTTCTCTGTGACCCTAAAAGATTCAGTGAGTACCAGTGAGGCTGGGGGGAAGTTCTCAGGGAAGCTGGTGACTAGACACCAGTTTGGTGATCGCTGAGGGAAGTTCAACTGATAAAGCAAAGTCTAACACCCAGCTGTGCATCCAGAAAATTTTTATTGAGCATCTGTCTTTCACTGGACTTGGTGTGGAAAGAGTGGGATAGAAAGATGAGGCTTCTGTAATCCTGCACAGAGCTGAGAGGAGGCAAAGGGCCTGGAGAGTGCAGGGTTGTGGACCAGTGGGTGTCTAAAGGGTCAGTAAAGGCCCCAGAGAAGAGAGGTCTTTGGGACTGAGCATGGGAGACAGAGGAGGACTTTGACAAGCAGAAGATGGAAGGAAGTGAAGCAGGGAGGTACAGCATACATGAAGGCATGGAGAAGGGGCCAAGCATGGCTGGTTAGCAAGAGGTCACCTTAGGGAGTTTGGACTTGACACATTAGCACATTGAGAACCTTCCAACCTGTGTGGAGCGTCAATTAGCAGATGTAACGTAGAGATAGATACATTAAATTCTGCTATGATTCAGAGAGGAAGGTTTGATCCAAGGACATGGTGATGGTGGTGGTGGAGGAGGAGAAAGAAGAAAAAAGTGAATGAACACACATCTGAACTAACCTTGGTGATTCAAAGGCTGTGGGGTGCAGAGTGAGTTGAAGTGACTCAGAGGCTTCCAGCACCAGCAGTCAAGTGGCAAGAATATACTCAGCATTTTGCTAAATTGTATGAATGAAATCAGCCACACTTCATACTGGCCAAGAATACACTTCTCTAACTTCCCAGAAGAAAACTGTTAATCATGGAAACATGATAGAATTGCTAAAAGTTCAAAAAGTGAGAATTGGGAAGTGAGAGGTCTAATTCTATTTCCTCTGCAACTGCTTTTGAGCCTTCCATTAAAAAATTAAATAACAAAAAGTGTGAATCCTTGGAAACACTACATAAAGGGCAAATCAAAGTAGGAGAAACTGCCTCACCTCAGAGCCACAGGCTACTTCGGCACTGCGGACAGCGACACCAAGGACAGAGGCTGACAGTCTCGGTAAGAAACACAGTGGGCCTTGGAGGTACCTATGAGCCACCTAAAACGGCATGCAAATATAATAGGTTGTAGCACAGAAACTCAGTTTTGTTGCATTTAATATTTTCTTCATCCTTAAGAGAGGATAATTTCATAGTAGTTTACCCAATTACTATGCTGGAGAACAGACACTAAGCACTATGTCTGCACCACTCACCTCCTCTGGGTAAGGTACAAAAATGTTCTTCCAAAGTTCAAAGTTTGAGTCTTCTGGAAATGTCAAGTCAACTGAGAAGGAGGAAGGAGGATGAAATAGAAACAGAGACAAAGCCAGTATGAGAGTACATTACTGAGCTACACCCATCACAGGAAACCAGGGCTGGTCTCTCTGGGACCTTCAAAGGAGGACACAGAAAACCTCTCAGAATTTCCAACCTGCTTCTCTACAGGAAGAAGGAAGTTACACATTGACTCCTGTTCCTTCGCTGTTGGCCAGCAGGTGATGAATACCCCATCCCATCCTTCCGGGCTGCCCATACTCATGCCTTGGCACTCTTTCTGGTGTTACACCTTGTGGTGTCAGAAAAGTCCAGGCACAAAAAGCAGAAGTTACATTTCTGTGTACTTAGGAAGTTGTGCACTTGTGATAAGATATTGTCTGGAAACCATCATGGAAAGGCACATTGCAGTTATGATTGGAATCAGAGCAAGGCCGAGAGGTTGCTTGGTGGGTTCTGGGGCCTCCAGTATCTTCCTTGACTACAGAGTGGCTTGCTGAGGGAGGAGCATGGTGTGGACGCAACAAAGAATCTGGCAGGGCAGATACAAGTGAGTTACAGAGACATAGGTGGAAGATTTGGCCCATATTTTGGAGGATGAGTTAGCAGGATCATGGAAAGTAGAGAGGAGAAAGTGGAATCAAGAATGACGCGTACAGGTCCTCAGCCTTCAGTCACCAAGTGAATGGCAGAAACCCGCTGTGGAGTATCCAAGTAAATGTGAAGGAGAAGAATGGCCAAAGATGAAGGAGGTTCATGGAAACCAAGAGAAGAGGAGCTTCAAAGATAGAGGTTAACTGCAAAGAAAATATGGCATCTAAACAACAACACCCAAAATACATCCATGGAACAATGGAATATTTCTTTATATGGTAAGAAGGTATGCTGAAATTAAAAGCATGGGATTGCATAGTGTGCCCTGCATTGTCTGTGTGGGCTATAAATGCAATCACATGTGTGGTCACAAGGATGATGAGGAGGGAGATTTGGCACAGATGGGAGAAGAGAGGATCATGTGGCCACCATGATGGAGTTATTAGAATATATGGCCACAGACCAAGGAATGTCCAGAGCCACCAGAATCTGAGAGAGATGAGGAACAGATTTCTAACTTCAAATCTCCCAAGTTGCCCTACTAATACCTTGGTTTTGGCCCAGTGAAACTAATTTCAGACTCCTGGTCTCCAGAACTTCAAGAGGAAGTGGTGGTGATGTATCACAGCCACCACAGGAAGCAATGTGGATTTGTACAGGGGTTTGGTAACATGGAAGTCATTGGGAAGCAGCAGGACTGGACGTAGGAAATGAAGAAAAGGGAAGAATCAAGGGTGATACTGGGGTTTTCTGGCTTGGGTGGATGACAGTGTCACTTACTAAGACAAAGAACAGGTTTTGGAGAGCCAGGACTGAAAGTCCCACTTTGGTCATGTTAAGCTTCAGAGAAATATTAGGCATCCTTGCTGCCAAGAACAGTTCAGCAAGATGACATACAGGCCCAACTGTCCATTTAGGGCCTTGCAAAAGCCACGGGAACAATGCTGCCTGGTCATGCAAGGGACAAGAACTAGAAAGACGTTTTAAACCTTATTCAGTACTTGCTAAATGGTCACACATGCCCAGAAAATCCTTCCCTGTGCCAGAGCGAGCACAGTGCCTACCAGGGCTATCCCCAGATGGATTTGGAAACTGGAGCTGGTGCCAGGGGGTCACAACAAATGCCAAGCCCATTAACTTGAAGCTATGAATATAGAAACACACACAAGAAGAGAGGCAGTATCTGCCAGACATTAATAAAGCAATGAAGTGGTGTTTTGAGGGACAAAAGTGAATGCCAAGAGGGTGGCCACACATGTCTGGAAGACACATGGCCTGCAGAGGAACCAGAGGGGCTAAAGTGAAGCATGAGGCAGACCGGGTGCTGAAGGCCACCCAAAGCCTTCCCTGCCATGGGACAACTCTGCTTCCCATGCCTGGTAGGAGCTTGAGATCTCCAGCTCTGAGATCTAAGAATTGCTGCTGCCCTGCCTCTGACCTGCATTTGAATTCCTCTGCAGAGGAAGCTGGAGTTGCAAAGGCCCTCCCTGTCTTTGAAACCATCCTCATGCACCTGAACTGTCCTAGAAACTCACTATTGAGGGCACCAGGAGGTTCAAAGGTCCCTGACACCTGAATGCACAAGGATTCAGGAATTTGCACTGTGAACAGCACTGCTGTTTCCAGCTGCGGATTTTCCCTCCACGTAACATGTAAGACAGGATCTCCTTACTTGCTCCCATCTGCCTTCAGGAACCAGGAGGAAACCAGATGGTGAGAGAATTGCCGTCAGGCCACATGATCTGCTGAGCATCAACCATGGGCCTGGGTTTGAGCTGGGGCATGGGGTTGCTTGGGAGGTCTATATGTGCCGGAAGTAGAAACCAGCAGATCAAGGGGCAGGGAGGGGTGTGACAGTGTGTGCCATCCACCTGGGCCCCCAAAGGTGATTTCACATCCACTTGTTCCCTTTCTATGTTAGTCAGCTAAGCAGTCTCTCCTTGTTCCCATTTTAAAGATGAGAACACTAAAGCTCAGGAAGGAGAAGGGACCCACCCAAGGTGATGGCTCTTTACAAACTGGTCTAGTGCTCCTCTATTTATGAGTTGCTACCCCTGGGAAAGAAACAGACCTGGACACTATGACGGTTCCCTCTTGAAACCCTGCCTGAATTTTGTCAAGTCTTTTACTGCGGTACTTCTCAAGATGCCAAGTGCAGAACTAAGTCAGTAGGTCCAGATGGAGTGTGAGATCCATATTTCTAATAAGCTAAGGCTAGGGCTGCTAAACTGTAGACCATTCTCCAGGCAGCTGGGCCCTCCTCCCTCTCACCAGTCTTATGCATTCATCCCAGCTGGCCAAGCTGAAAGACTGGAACCTGGGCAAGGAAGGTGGAAGGTGCTCAGTGCCACCATGCCTGGTCAATAGTTTAGATGCTGGATCTCACCTCACATTAAAAAGGCTTGCAGGTTGCATCAGAGTCTGCTCTGACCCATATACTTACTCTGCCTTCATCAAAAGCCAGTTCTTCAATATTCTTTAACTTTGATGTAGGGGGAAAGAGTTTCTGGGTGCAAGAAGATACTCTTCCCAGCATCCAATGAGCCACAACCTCACTTAGTCCGTTATTCCCTGATACATTTACCCATTCAATCAGTAGATGGGTGCTTCCCTTTCTGGACCTTAGTCTTTTCCCATCCATAAAATAAGAGAGTCAGCCTGGACCAGTGGTCTCCACCCTGGCTACAAATCAGAATTACCAGGGCAGTTGATTTGCTTTATTGGGGCAAACATACCCATCACTCTACTCAGCACAGAACATCTCCATCACGCCTGTGCCACTAACAGCCCCTCCCCATGCCAGCCCCTCATAGCCACTGCTGAGACTTCTGACATAGGACAAATTGCTGAAATCTTGTATAAGTGGAATAATATAAAATGTAGTCTTTGTATCTGGTTTTGTCAGCTAAGAAGGATGTGGTCAAGAGTCATCCAGGCTGGTGTTTATGGGCAGCTATCTCTTTTCAATGGCCAGCTGCTATTCTGTTGTAATGGGTAGGCCACGATTTAACCTCTCAACAACTGATGAATGTCTTTGTTTTAGTAAATTCTATTTATTTATTTATTTATTTATTTATTTATTTATTTATTTATCTTTTGGTGTGGGGCATCAAACTCATGACCTTGCACTTGCCAGGCAGGCGCTTATGCCAGTGAGCTAAATCCCTGGCCAGTAAATTCTTTTTGTAAACAATTTGTTTTTATTTCCCTGAGATAAATAAATAAGAGTAGGATTTCTAGGTCATGCTGGGATATATTTAATTGACATGTAACTACCAAGCTATTCCCAAAGTGCTATAGCAGAAGATGCCCTGACCCCAGCAGGTGTACTTCAGTGTCTTAGTTGCCCAGGTAATAGTTCCAGTTCCAGTTCCTGTTGTTTCTTAGAAATGGCTGGTCTGCCAAAAAAATACAAGAAGAAGAAGAAGAAGAAGAAGAAGAAGAAGAAGAAGAAGAAGAAGAAGAAGAAGAAGAAGAAGAAGAAGAAGAAGAAAAGGAGAAGAAGAAGAGAAGGAGGAGGAGAAGGAGGAGAAGGAG
Source organism: Dolichotis patagonum (assembly GCA_004027295.1). NCBI lineage: Eukaryota > Metazoa > Chordata > Mammalia > Rodentia > Caviidae > Dolichotis > Dolichotis patagonum. The sequence goes on from PVJX010009426.1 coordinate 46,533, forward strand.
AAGGAGAAGGAGGAGAGGAAGAGGAAGAGGAAGAGGAAGAGGAAGAGGAAGAGGAAGAAATTGCTTGTTACAGTGTTGCATAGCTGGTCACTATGATGCATATTGTAAGAATCAATCTCCAACTGACAAGCCATTCTGCCCCTGTACTTCCTGCTTGCTTATCCCATGTAAGCCCTAGACCACCAGATATCAGGACTTGATATTTTGGGAATGATCCCAGTCAGTGCCTGTTGACATAAATAAATCTACCTCCAAACACTGGGTGTCATTTCGGTGTTTCTGTTTGCCATTGCAGTACCATTTTACACTCCCACCAGTGTGGGAGCTCCAGATCTTTATCAACATTTGATATGGTCAGATTTTATCATTTTAGCCACTTTTGCAAGTGAGTAAAAGTAGAGCTTTGTGATTTCTTTGGTAGTTTTCTGATTATTAATGATGTGAAGCGTCTTTTTATGTATTTATTTTATATTTGTATCTTTGAAGAAAGAGTTCAAAATTTACACAGTGGTTGCACCAGTCTACACTCCCACCAACAGTGGAGAAGGTTTCCTTTTCCCCCGCATCCCTGCCAGCGCTTGTTACTGGATGATTTTTTTGATGATCTTGTTGGGGTGAGGTGGAATCTAGGTGTTGTTTTAATTTGCATTTCTTGAATGAGCAATGGTGTTGAACATGTTTTCATGTATTTATTTACCATTTGTATTTATTCATCTGAGAAGAGTTATTTCAGATGCCCGTTTTTGGATTGGGTCTTTAAATTTAGAGGGCCTGATTTTTAAAAATTTTTATTGTTCTAGATATGAATCCTTTGTCTGAGGGACAGTTGGCTAAATTTTTTTCCCACTATGTGGGTTTCTTTTCACTGTGCTTGTGATTTCTCTTGAGATGCAAAAACATTTTAATAAGATGAGATCCCAGTCATTGATTCTTTAAAGTATTTCCCATGTGGTTTGGTTTTTGTTCATGAATTATCTATGTACCCTTATGTCATCAAGATTTCTGTTTACTTTCTTTTATAGTAAATTTAGTGTTTCTGATTTAATATTTAGATCTTTTATCCATTTTGACTTTATTTTAGTGCATGGTGATAGGCATGGGTCTAGTTTTAGTGATTGGCATGTAGAAAGCCAGTTTTTCCAGTGCTGTTTATTAAACAGGCTGTCTTTCTTCTTGTGAACATGTTTGACTCCTTTGTCAAAAATAAAGTGGATGAGTGTGTTTGTAGTTATGTCTGTATCTCTTATTCTGTTCCATTGATCATCAAGTCTGGTTTTGTTTTGTTTTATTTTGTTGCCAGAACCATGCTGATTTTATCACAGTAGCTTTGCAGTATAGTTTCAAGTCAAGGATTCTGCTTTTCCTTTGTTGGTTACCATGATCTTTTCTATTCTGAGTCTCTTGTGGTTCCAGATGAATTTTGAGAATGTTTTCTCTAGCTCTGTGAAGTATGCAGGGTGGCAGAGAGATGATGGGGAGGACCTCTACCCTCCTGTGTGGCTCACTGAGGTTCCTGGGGTAGCAGAGAGACAATGGGCCTATCATTTATTTTTGAAGAATATAAAGTGTGTGTTTTTTTGTTTTTTGTTTTTATCGGTACCGGAAATCGAACTCACGACCGTGCGCTTGCAAGGCAGGTGCTTATGCTGCTGAGCTAAATCTCTAGCTCCTAAGGTGTGTTTTTTAAGCAGTGGTGAAATTCATTTTATTAATTTTTTATGACATTTGTTTTTTTTAAATCATAGATTTAGAAGCCGGGCATGATGGCACACGCCTGTAATCCCAGCATGCGGGAGGCTGAGGCAGGAGGGTCATTGCAAGTGTGAGACCACCCTGAGCTACAAAGTGAGCTCAAGGCCAGTCTGAACTGCATAGGGAGACTCTGTCTCAAAAAGACAAAAAAAAAAGTAATGACAAAATCATAAATTTAGGAAATCTCTGATGAACTCAAGATCGCCATGATTTTCTCATGCATTTTAATCATAGAAATGTAGAGCTTTTCTTCTCATATTTTGATCTATAATTCATTTTGAATTGTGTGTGTGTGTGTGTGTGTAGTGTGAGATGAGGGCTGAAGTTTTGTTATTTGTTTTTTCCAATGAACATCCAAATTCTCAGTATTATTTGTCAAATACATATTTCCTCCCAGTGGATTATCTTGGTGTCTTTGTCAAAAATCACCTGACTATTTTTAGGGAAGTTATCCTTTCGTGGTCTATTTGTGGACTTCCTGTTCTGTGCCATCAGGCTAACCACCTATAATTGTGCCAGTATCATACTGTCTTGTTTATTGTCCCTTATCAATAAATCTTGAAATTTTGTATATGATCTCTAAATTTCTCAAATATTAGAATTTTTATTCTAAAATATTTCATATTTTTCAACCTAATGATATTTTAAAATTTGAATTTTTATTTATGTATTACCAGTATTCAGAAATACAATTGATTTTTGCACATTAACCTCAACTCTCATTACCATGCCAACCTCACTAATCAATCCTAGTAGCTTTTTTGTTGATCTACTAGGATTTTCTTCATGTGGGATGATCATATAATTTGCACAAAATCACAGGTCTATTTTTTTCTTTCTAGCCTGTGCCCCCCCATGTGCTTGCACTGACTGGGACCTCTTATACTGATTAATAGAAATGATGAGATTGGAAACCTGTTCCTTGTTTGGGGAAAATATATGATTTTTTCATCAAGTGTGATATTGGCTGTCTGTTTTTCATAGACACTCTTTCTCAGGTTGTGGAAGTTCCCTATACTCCTAGTTTGCTGAGGTTGTTTCTAATTTTTTGTTTTGATTTTTCTTTTTTTTAATCTTTAATTTTAAAGAAGATTAATAAAAGAAAGGCTAAGTACATCTCAAGAAGACACAGACAGAAGAATGGAGGAACACAAAGGGAGAGAAACATTCAATGAAGAATATAAAGAAAACCTAGAGTACATGAAGCAGATTCAAAGAGATGACTAGGAAACTAAAGACTCCATTGAAAGCTGGAAAAACTGCTTGAAAGAAACTAAGGACAGACTATCAAAACTTGAAGACAGGCTTTCAGTGTGTGATCGTGAAAGGGAAGATCTCGTAAAAATAACAGGGGAGCAAGCAGTAACAATAGGAAGACTAGAAGATGACAAGAGGATCTATAACTTAAGAATAAAGCATGTGAATGAAGAAGCAGGAGTCAAAACAAAGGAATTGCAAAGGCTATTCACAGAAATTATTAAGGAAAACTTCCCAAACCTAGAAAAAGGAAATGATATGCAGAGGTGTGAAGCATACAGAATTCCAGCCACCTACAACCAAAACAGAGCTACACCCAGACACATAATAATCAAGATCCCAGAAATTCAGTATAAGAACAGAATATTAAAAGCCATCAGAGAAAAGAAACAGATCACCTATAAGGGAAAACCCATCAAAATTATGGCAGACTTCTCGACACAGACCATCAAGTCAAGAAGAGCTTGAAGTAATTCAAGCCCTGAAGGAGAACAACCTCCAGCCCAGATTGATGTATCCTGCCAAACTTTCTCTAGAAATTAATGGAGAAGCAAGATGCTTCCATGACAAAGAGGAACTGGGAGAATTTGTGACCACCAATCCAACCCTACAAAAATACTGAAGGACATTCTAGAGAGAGAGAGAAAAAGAACATGAGGATTTCAGGAACAGTGGCAGAGAGGCCTCAATAAATGAGGCAGACAGTGGAATGAAAGAGAAAAATAGAAAACAAATGTCAGAAAAATAGAATAAGAGAAATGAGGCAGAGAAGATTGGCTGTAATCTCTAACATAGATGGCCTCCATATACTAACAAAAAGAAACACAGACAGAGTAGATCAGAAGATAGGGTCCATTGAGATGCTCTATATAGGGAGTTAATGGGACCCAAAATAAGCAGTGTACCCTATGGAAGTGAAAGGGGAGGAATTGTCTAAAAAAAGAAGGCAAAGGATATTGTTAATAGGGTAACAAGATTTAAAATCTACATTATTCTCATCACTCTGCTTGGATGGATTACATGCTGTTCCAGTTTGTCTACTTACACTAGATTTGAGGGCATAGTCAGCTATCCCAAAAATAGCAGGACGTATTATGGTAATCATCCTTAATTTCCTATCAACTTAATCTGAAGCCCGGTATAACTTATACTTTCTTATTATGACTGATCTTATTTGAATGTGGTTTGTTAGATTGCTGTTTTGTTTTGACTGATTTTATTCAAATCTGTTATGATTGATAGCATCAAGTCTAAGAGTATAGGCAACTACACTGAAGATGACAAAATTCACTAAGATACCCACGCTGGTTTGATTATTACCTGCTTTTGAAGTCTTATAATATCTCCAATGCTTCATTTTTATTAATGTTGTTATATACTGCAGAGACATCACGCTAACCATTGTAGATCACCTTGTATTGTGGTTTTATATGACTTTTCTGCCTCATGCTTTTCTAAGAATTGTTTTGTCTTGCTTTGTTTTGTTTTTCCCTCTAATACAGAAAGGATAGATATACATGTAGAAACTCATGCATGTGTAGAGCTTATAAACAGTTTATGAGAACCAACTATATAACGCATGATGAAATGAACAACTATTTCGAAGAAAAAGAGACACTACAGTACCTAGTGCTGACTCCGTAATGTCATGATGTGAAATCCAGCAATACTATCATTCTTTGTTCAAAGTGATTTTAGCTTGTTTTGTTTTGTTCAAGTTAAACACACATGAAGGTATGGACAGCTGTTTTGAAGAGAATGAGAGACACTATGACAGCCATTCTTGGCTTCCCTAATGTCTGGTTTTGAAGACCTGAAATGCCTTCCTCGTCCTATTCAGATCAGTTCCATACTATGTTGTTTCATGTGAATTCCCTGTATGTGACGATATGGACAACTATTTGGAAGAAAACAAGAGTAAATATGATAGATAGAGAGTGAATATCTCCTATTGTCTAGCTTTGAAATTTATGTCTCTTACATTGCTTTCTTGTGATCCACTTTGTTCTGTTTTGTTGTGTTTAATTTTACCCTTTTGATATAATTGCATGTATGTTTAAGTGTGTAAAATAGATGACCATATTACTGTTTTTGTTAGATCGTGAAGCAGAACTGTTAGCAGTCTCACTGTTTGAATGTCTACTTTGCATGTTTTAATTTTGTAATTTGAACAACTATTTCCAAGATGTCAGTATGTAATTTATGAAGTAATGATTTCTTAGTGGTTTTTTTCTTGTTCTTTTTCTTTTTTCTTTGGAATTCTGTATTGTTACTACCCTTTATTCTGTTTTGCTTTGTTTGGTTTTTTTTTTCTCTTTAAATAAAATTTAAAAAAAAAACAAAAGAGAAAAACAAAACAAACTTCGAGAAAAACAAGAAATAAAAAGAGACAAATAAATAACAATAACAAAGAGCTCAAAGCAATGACAATATAGGTCTTCAAAATAAGATGGTAAGAACATAACATAATGTTATTTTGTGTAGTTATCTTCAAAAGAGTTACACAGACTACCAGATGCAAATATGCAAAATTGATTTAATCCTATGAATGTTAATTGTTTTGTTCCAACAACAAAATAATAGAATTAGTAGCAAAATCATCTTATCAATCTTAAGTGTATATATACAAATTTATATTTTTCTTCTCCTTTGCTTCTTTTTTCCTTTTCCCTGAGTTATTTTTTCCCCTCTGAGCAGTTTCTTACCCTTTCACAATATTTACTGAAGATTTTGTATCTTATTTACTCTTTCAGTTTCTTATACTAGGGAGACAATACGGTATTTACACAAATGAGTTTGATTTATTTCACTTATAAGTATGGTCTCAAGTTGCATCCATTTACTTATAAAATCCTCAATGTTATCCTTCTTTATAGCTGAGTAGTACTCCATTGTATACAAATACCACATCTTTTTATACATTCCTCAGTTTATGGGCATTTAGATTGCTTCCAAGATCTGGCTATTACAAATTGTGCTGCTATAAACATGGGTGCACATATATCACTGTGGTATGATGTTTTCAGTTCTTCTGGGAATATGCCAGAAGTGGAATAACTGGGTCAAATGGAACTTCAAAACCAGCTTTTTGAGGAATCTCCAGAATGATTTTCATAGTGGTTGCACCAGTCTACACTCCCACCAACAGTGCAGAAGAGTTCCTTTTTCCCCACAGCCTCTCCAGCATTTGTTATTGGTAGTTTTCTTGATTCTGAACATTCTTTCTGAAGTGAGATGGAATCTCAGTGTGGTTTTAATTTTCACTTCTCTAATGTTCAATGGTGCTGAACATTATTTCATGTATTTACTTGCCATTTGTATTTCTTCAGCTGAGAAGTTTGTATTCATCTGAGATTCCATTTTTGGGCAGGGTCTTTGTATTTTGGGGGCCTGATTTTTTATAATTCTTTATATGTTCTAGTTAGAAGTTCTTTGTTTGAGGGACAGTTGACTAAGATTTTTTCCCAATTCATGGGATTTCTTTTCACTCTGTTGGAGATTTCTTTTGGCATGCAAAAACTTTTTAGTAAGACAAGATCCCAGTTTTTGATTCTGGGAAATGTTTCCCATACAGTTTGATTTTTATTCATGAATTTTCTGACTACCCCTATGTCTTTAAGATGTCTACTTACTTTGTCCTCCAGCAGATTTAGTGTTTCTGTTTTAATATTTATATCTTTGATCTATTTTTACTTTATTTTAGTGGATGGTGATAGGCATGGGTCTAGTTTTAGTTTTTGGCATATGGAAAGCCAGTTTTTTCCAGCATCACTTATTAAAGAGACTATCTTTCTTCCAGTGAACATGTTTGGCTCCTTTGTCATGAGGTGGCCGAGTGTGTTTGTAGTTGTGGCTGTATCTAATCTACTCCATTGATCTTCAGGTGTGTTTTTATTCCAGTACCATTCTGACTTGTATAACTTCAAATCAGGGATTGTGATGCTGCCTGCCTTTCCTTTGTTGCCCAGAATTACCTTTGCTATTCTAGGTCTCCTCTGGTTCCAGATGAATTTTAGGAATGATTTCTCCACATCTGTGAGGTATGCTGTCTTAGTTACTTTTTACTCATTGCTGAGACAAAATACCCGATGCCCAAAGTTGGGAAAGGAAAGGTTTATTTCTTACAGTTTTTGGAGGTTTCAGTACCTACTCAGTTGGTTCCAAGGCAGGGTGGCATGGCGGGGACGCAGTTCATGGTGGCTGCAAACAGCAAAGCCAAAACCAGCAAGAGAGAGAGACACACCTTCTTCCTGCCATTACATCACATCCTGGCTCCACCCCTAGCAGGGTGTAGCACTGTTACCACCAATCCAAGCACTAGACAATGAACCAATCACAAATGCACAATGCAAATACATGAGGCCTGGGGGCCACCGACATAAACCATGAAATATGCTAATGGTGTTTTGGTTAGAATTGCATTAAATCTGTATAACAATTTTGGGAGAATGACCATTTTCACAATGTTTGTTCTTCCTATCCATGAACAAGGAATGTGTTTCCATTTTCTGAGATCCTCTTCAATGTTTTTTCAGAGTATTGTAATTTTCACTGAATAGATCTTTTACTTCCTTTGTTAGATTGATTCCTAAGGATTTAATTTACTTGGATGCTGTAGTGAAGGGTGTGGCTTCTCTTATTTCTCTCTCAGTGAGTTTGTTTGTATAGGGGAATGCTATTGATTTTTGAGTGTGACTTTGTATCCAGTTACATTACTGAATTTGGTTATTATACCTAGGAGACTTTCAATGGAGTTTTGGGAGTCTTCTATGTAGAGTATCATGTCATCTGCAGATACTGATAATTTAACTTCTTTTCCTAACCTTATTCTTTCTATTTCTGTCTCTTGTCTAATTGTTCTGGCTAACATTTCCAGCACTATATTGAATAGGAGTGGTGATAACAGACATCCTTGTCTTGTTCCTGATTTTAGAGTAAAAGCTTTCAGGTTTTGACCATTTAATATGATGCTGGCTTTTGGTTTGTCATAGATAGCTTTTATCAGTTTGAGGTAAAGACCATCTATTCAGATTTTCTGTAGGGTTCTTATCATGAATGAGCACTGGACCTTATCAACAGCTTTTTCTGCATCTATTAAAATGATCATGTGATTCTTTGGTTCTATTGATATGGTGAATTACATTTATTGATTTGCATACATTGAACCATCCCCACATTCCTGGGATGAATCCCACTTGGTCATAGTGTATAATTTTCTTGATGATTTGCTACATTCTGTTTGCCAGTATTTTATTGAGAATTTTTGCATCTATGTTCATTAGGGAGATTGGCTTGTAGTTGTCTTTTTTGGTTGGGTCTTTCTCTGGTTTTTGGTATTAGGGTAATATTTGCTTCCAGGAATGAGTTAGGGAGGATTACCCTCCTTACAATTTCACTGAAGAGTTTGAGGAGTGTTGGAACTAAGTCTTCACTGAATTTCTTGTAGAATTTAACAGTGAATCCATCAGGACCTGGCCTTTTCTTTGTTGGTAAGGTTTTAATTACATTTTCAGTTTCATTAATTAAAATTGGGTTATTCAGCAGTTTTACATCTTCTTGATCCAGCTTTGGTAATTCATATGTTTCTAGAAATCTTTCCATTTCTTCTATGTTACCAAACCTATGAAAGTAAAGTTTTCTGAAGTAGGTATTAATGATCTTCTATATTTCCACAGGGTCTGTAGTGATGTCTCCCTTTTTATTCCTTATTGCTTGAATTTGAATTTTTTCTTTCCTTTTTTAAATAAGGTTGGCTAGTGGTTTATTAGTTTTGTTTATTCTTTCAAAGAAGTAACTCTTGGATTTGTTAACTCTTTATATTGTTTTCTTAGTCTCTATTGCACTAATTTCTGCTCTGATCTTTAAAATTTCCTCCTTTCTTTTGGCTTTGGACTTGACTTGTTCTTCTTTTTCTAGATATTTGAGGTGTGGCAACAGATTGTTTATTTGTGTTCATTCTGTTTTCCTGATGTAGGAATTCACTGCAATAAATTTCCCTCTGAGGACTGCTTTTATTGCATCCCACAGGTTCTGGTAAGTTGTAGTTGTGTTTTCATTTGCTTATAGATATTGTTTAATTTCTTCTTTAATGTCCTCTGTGACCTATTGATTGCATGGGAGTATATTATTTGATTTCCATGTGTTTATGGAGTTTTTGCAGTTTCTTTTGTCATTAATTTCTAGTGTCATACCACTATGATCAGATAATATGCACGGGGTAATTTTGTTCCTTTTGAATTTACTTAAGCATGTTCTATGGGCTAGTATATGGCCTATTTTAGAGAATTCCCATGTACAGCTGAGAAGAATCTATATTCTGATGTTGATGGGTGGAACACTCAGTACACGTCTACTAAGTCCATTTGTTCACAAATTTGATTGAGTTCTGTTTTTTTTTTTTTTGCTGATTTTCTGCTTAGTTGATCTGTCTCTTTGTATCAGTGAGGTGTTAAGATCTCCTGTCATAATTGTTTTATGTTTATTTGATCTTTCATTTCTATTAATATTTGTTTTATGTAGCTTGGTGCTTCTGTGTTTGGTGCATATATATTTAAGATTGTTATCTCTTCCTCTTGAAGTTTTCCCCTACCTACTATTTAGTGACCTTCTTTATCTCTTTTGATCATTCTTGAGGTTCACATTGCCTGCAAACAGAATAGTTACCCCTGTTTTGGGGGGGGTTCTTGTTGCATGAAGTATTGTTTGCCATCCTTTGACTTTCAGTCTATGAATTTCCTTTGGGGTTAGATGGGTTTCTTGTATATAGCATATGGTTGGATGTTGTTTCTTGATCCATTCTGCCAGTCTGTTTCTTTTAATTGGTGAATTGAGTCCATTTACATTAATGATTATAACTGATATATATTGGCTTATTTTTGTCATGTTGCCTTTCTACTGTTGGTTCTTTACCTTTCCCCTCTGTTTAACTGTTTGCATTGCTTAGTAGTTTTTTTTTCTGTTGGTGTTCTTGAAGTCATAGTTATTTTTGTATCTATCTAGAATATCTTTCAGTATTCTTTGCAGGGTTGGATTGGTAGTCATGAAGTTCTTCATTAGTTCTTTGTCATGAAAGTATCTTATTTCTTCATCAATTTTGAAGGATGGTTTTGCAGGGTACATCGGTCTGGGTTGGAAGAATTTGAAATACATCACTCTGTGATCTTCTTGACTTCATTGTGTTGAGAAGTCTGCTGTAATTCTGATGGGCTTTCCTTTATAGGTGCTCTGTATTGTCTAACAGCTTTTAATATTGTATTCTTATGTTGAATTTCTGGAATGTTGATTATTACACATCTGGGTATAGATTTATTTTGGTTATGGCTAATTGGAGTTTATATGCTTTACTTATCTGTGTGTCAGTTTCCTTTCCCATGTTTGTGAAATTTTTGGCTATTACTTCTGTAAATAGTCTTTTGATATCATCTGTGTTGTCACCTTCCTTTTTGTTTATCCCTATCAATCTTATGTTGTTTTTCTTTGTATCATCTTGCAGCTGTTGAATTGTTATTTCCTGACTCCTTGTTATTTTTAAAAGATCTTTCCTTTCCTGTTTACTAGTTGCAATCTTGTCTTTGAGGTCTGAAAGTCTATCTTCACTTTCATTGAGGTGGTTTTACCAGCTTTAGATGGAATTTTTGATTTCCTGGATATCTCCTTGAATCTGTTTCATGCATTCTGTTTCTTTCTTACATTGTTCATTCAAGGTTTCCATCTTTTTGCAGTGCTCCTCAAATTTTTTTAAACATTGTCTTCTTTAGATGTGTTCAGCATTTCTTTTATCATGTTTATCATTTCTTCTTTTACCTGGGAGATTATTTCTGACCTGAGTTCCTTTACAGCTTCATGGAATTGTGTCTTTACTTCAGTTGCTATCATTTCAAATGTCTCAGGTGTATGGTTTACATTTTATTCTATGTCCAAGTCTCCTAGGCTTGTTTGGGATGGACTGGAGGTTTGAGATTGCATTTTGCTCTTTTGTTTTATCATTTTCCTGTATTCCCTTGGAGGAGCTGAATGCAAGGTCTCAGTTCCTTCCTGGGTTTAGGATATCTGTCAGTACTGCAGGAGTTTCCCCAGTTGAGTGGATGTCATTAGTCAAGCTTTATCAGGTTCCTAGGGGTACTGGAAGGCTCCTCAAATGTGGGGAGTATGCTGGGCAGGCCTTCAGTACACACCACTTGTTACTGTGAAGCTTCCTGGCTGCTTGAGATTGCTGATCAGGACTCTATCAGGTTGTGAGTGGTGTACCAAGGCTGAACAGCTACATGGAGTATGCTGTGCAGGCATTTGCCTCATGCCGCATGGTGCACCAGAGCTCCACAACTGCTTGGGGTCACTGCCCGGGGACTTACCAGATTCCAAGCAAGGTGCCAAGGTTTCAAGGCTGGATGAGGTTTGCCGTGCAAGCCTTTGGTTTGTACCACTGAGCTCAGGTGATTCCTTGGCCACTCGGGGTTGCTGAGTGGTTGCCCAATCCTTGGTTTGTTTTTTAAACTACAAATGAGTTCTCAATGTTTTCTAATGTCTTTTCTGTATCTATTCACATATATTCTTTTCTGTTTTGGCCTATTAAACTGGTGAGATTCACTGATTATTTTTTCTTTTTAGGACAGGGTCTCGCTATACAGTTCAGGCTGGTCTCAGGCTCACTTTGTAGCGCAAGCTGGTCTCAGACTCAAAACAATCCTCTTGCCTCAGCATCCCAAGTGCTGGTATTACAGGTGTGCGCAAACATGCCTGGCTTCCATTGATTTCTGAATGCTAAAACAACCTTGCATTTTTGAAAGAAACTCCACTTAAACATGGTATATTAATTTTTCATGTATTTCCGGATTCAGATCATGATACTTTATTAAGATATTTTGCTTTCTGTTGATGTGGGCATTGGACTTTCCCTTTCTATATTGCCTTTGGTTTTGGTACTAGAATACTGCTTACCCCATAAAAGGAATTAAGAAACAGTTCTTCTCCTGTGTTCTGAAAGAGTTTCTGCAAAATTTGTATTATTTTATTCTTAAATTTTTAAGTTTTGTTATTAAATTTTTAGTTAAGCCATCTGAGGCCTTGCACTTTCTTTATGGGAATGTTTTAGACTACCTACACAGTCAGTTTTTTAAAATGTGGATGTGAACTCCAAATCAGGAGCAAAACAAAGATCTCACCACTTTTTTATGGCACTGCAGTGGGGAGTCTATACACAGAAACTAGGCAAGAAAATAAAAATGAAGCCACCCATATGGGAAAATTAGATGAAAAATTATTTCTATATATAGAAACCTCTATATAAACACAAACATGCATACACACAGACACACAGTTTTAGAGCTAATAAATGATGTTGGGAAACATGTAGGATATAAGATCTATTCATACTAATTGTGTTTCTTTTTTTATTTTTTATTTTGAAGGTAGTAAAATACAGCAGAACAAAGCCAATCAAGACAATGCAGTGAGATTGGGACAGAAATTCACAACAGGATACTGGGATAACAGTAATAGGTTTCATAGTATATCTTGTTACCTTCACAATAGTTGTCTATTCAATCAGGTTATAGCAAAATTAAACCAAAAACAGAACATTATAAAAACCTATCAAAACAGAATATTGAGTAGAGCAAAACAATTAATCAGCACAAAGAAAAACAGTGAAAACAATGTTGGCCTTCAAAGAGAAGACAGAAGGAAATCCCCCATACTTGCTATACTGATACAGTCATCCTCCTAAGAGATGCTCAGATCTGCTGGCCCTCAGTTGATAACCACAGTGGTGGGGGCAGGGGGATGGGATGTTTGATTCTCAGCCCACCCCAGTAGGCTCAGGGGAGATGCTGACTGGTTCTCTTCCTAGAGGCACCAGAGCCGCATCCCAGGAAGGGGAGCATGCTGTTTTCTTGCTCAGCACCCTAAATTCCAACATCATAATCATGTTTCTGTATGCTAGCAAAGAATTATCAGAAATTAAAACAAATAATCCTATCTACAATAACATCAAAAGGAATAAAGTACTTATTAAATTTAGCTCAAGCAGTGAAAGATTTATATGCTAAAAATGATGAAACATTGCTTAAAAATATTAAACCTCTAAATAAATGGAAAGACATCCCACGTACATGGATTGGAATACTTAATATTATTAAGATGACAAGGGTTCCCAAATTGGACAATACTAAAATTCATGTGGAAATGTAAGACTTAAAACAGCAAAAGCAAGGCAGAACAAAGTTGAAAAAGTCATACTTTTTTATTCCAAAACTTATAAAATTACAGTAAAGCAGCATGATATTGCCATAAAAATAGGCATGTAGAGAACAATGGAATACAACTGAGAATTCAGAAATATACCTATATGACTCTGGCTGATTAACTTTTTCAACAAGGATATAAGCATCATTTGATGGAGAAGGAACAATCTTTTCAACAAAGTGCTGGCACAACTAGATGTCCACATGCAAAATGATGAATGGGCCACATTTCAGACCAAACACAATAAAATTAATCAAAGTGTGTTAAAAACTCAAACATGGCTGGGCACGGTGGTGCACACCTATAATCCCAGCACTCAGGAAACTGAGGTAGGAGGATGGCTGTGAGTTTAAGGCCAGCCTGGCCTACATAGTGAAAGCCTGTCTCGAAAAAAACAACATAAAAAACCATATATGTGAGGGCTAAATCGATAAAACTCTTAGAAAGGACCATAGATGTGGATCTTCTTCACCTAGGGTTAAGGAACGACTTCTTAGATGTGATATCAAAAGCATAAAGAAATGACAAGTAGAATTTCATCAAAATGATACTTAGAAATTTTTTTAAAAACACCAAATGAAAGGAAGGATTTTCAAATAGATATATAATACATTTGGTAAGGGCCTGGTATCTATAATAAAGAACTGTTACAACTGAAAAACTAAAAACAAAACAAAACAAAAAAAAATCATTTAAATATGCAAATGGTGTCACCAGACATTTCTCTAAAGATATACAAATGGCCAATAAGCATATGAAAAGACGCATAGCATCATTAGGATATGAACACAAAGTTACAGTGAGATACGGATTCCCACCTATTAGGATCACTATAAGAATGAAAAAACAGAAATAATGAGATGATGTGGAGAAATCGGTACTCTTGATTCATTACAGGTAAGACTAGAATAGTTCTGACCCTTTGGAGCAGAATTTCTCAAGGTGTTAAACATCAGTTACCAAGTCACCAAGAAGCTCTACACTTAGGTACATAGTCAAGAGACGTAAAACATGTTCACTCAAAACTTTGTTAAGGAATGTCGGTAGCAGTATTTTTTTTTGTATTTTTTTTTTAATTTAAAAGAGAATAAAACAAAAGGGGGCAGTACAGAGCAGATCAGAACAGGACAACATAGGCAACACAGTACTTTACATTAAGTCAACTGGACATCAACAGTATCTAACACCATATCTCTTACTCTGCTATAGTTGAGTATAGTTTCAATTACAATAATATCAAACATAACACAATAGTATAAAGCC
>PVJX010009427.1:0-25089 GCA_004027295.1 Dolichotis patagonum
TTGCCTCCTAGGATTGAGGGGTCAGGAAACGTTGTCCAGTGGGCGGTAGAGCTGCCTGGCAGGAACTGTGATCAAGAAGACAGCAGGGAGAAAAGCAGTCCACTGTCTCCTTTTCATCCTCTAATCTCCTCATTGTCAAACCAACCCAAGTAGAAGCCAGTTGACATGGAGTCCACAGAGGTCAGCCTCTTATGTCAGAGTGCAACAGGTGGGGTACAGGACGAGCTTAACCACCTCTAGATATGCCCAGAAGACCACCCATATGGAATATCTGGATGATACTTTGATGCTCTCACCTCCCTGAGATCAGCACTGGGTTGGAGGAGGCTTTTCCAGTTGCCCCAGAGAAAAAAGGTGAAGCTTCATTTTTACATTTATTCTACTACCATGTAGAAAAGCCTCTTTGGTCTTGATGGTTAAAGAACTAGAGAAGTTAGCCAGGTGTGGTGGTACACACCTGTAAACCTGGCACTCAGGAGGCTGAGACAGGAGGATTGCAGTGAGTTCAAGGCCAGTCTGAACTACATAATGAGACCCTGTCTCAAAAACAAAAAAATAAACAACAAACAAACAAAAACTAGAAAAGTTGCACTGGAGATGTAGCACAGAGGTAGAAAGCCCTTGCTCTGGGTTCAATCCCCAGCATTGTAGATAGATAGATAGATAGATAGATAGATAGATAGGACGGGAGAATGACAAAGTCACATGGGCCTCAAGGATGACTATCCTAACATCCACAGTGACTGAAACCAAGAAAGGGGCAGAGCTGTGGCAAGAAAAAACAGAGCCAGAGCAGACACAATGGGACACAGTGGAGTGAGTGTGCTATGAGATGGCGCTCTAGAGCTATGGAACTAATACAAATTGGGCTGTCACGCCCACACAGCTAGAAAGCAGCAGGGCCAAAAGTCACACTAGGGAGTCTGCCTTAGAATTTGACTTAAGCTCTGAGTCAAGACCCCAAGTCAGGGAGGGAAGACACCAGCATTAGTTTGAGCCACCCAAGGTGTCTTGT
Organism: Dolichotis patagonum; assembly: GCA_004027295.1. Classification (NCBI taxonomy): domain Eukaryota; kingdom Metazoa; phylum Chordata; class Mammalia; order Rodentia; family Caviidae; genus Dolichotis; species Dolichotis patagonum. The sequence goes on from PVJX010009427.1 coordinate 1,016, forward strand.
TGATAACCACTCCATCCTCTCCTTATAGACCAGTTTCTCACAAGCCTCCCTCGGAAAAGTGGTAGCGAGGTCACAGCATAGTCAGCAGGTGAAGACAGAGGGCTGAATATGCATGAGCAGAGCACAGGCGTGTGCAAGACTGGGCCTCCTATTCTGTGACTTGGCTGCCCGCTCCTAATGTCCCCCATACGTCTTCATATAGGCATGCAGGCTTTCAGATCTGTCCATCCAGTGCACCTGCTGGGTGTCACACACTGTTCTAGGTGCTAGCAATAGAGTGACAAATGAAAGGCCTGTGGGGATGGGAAAACTCTGGTAGGCTGGATGAGAGCCAACACACGTGGCTACTACAGAGCGTGATAACCGCCATAAAGGGCAAACATCCAAAAGGGTGACTCAAGGTCACAATCCACCATTGAAGACTCATTTTCCAGGATTCACCACCCAAGATTGTCCCCAAACATGGCCCAGGCCCATCCAGCCTATGGTTTTTGCTTTCACTATTCCTCTTTTGAGAGAACCCAGCTCTCATGGATCAAGGGCTACTTCCAACACAGTCTTCCCGGGTCCCTCACTTTAGACAGAGACAACCTTCCCCAATTTAGAAATGCCAGATCCTGTGCTTTGGAATTTCTCCTGAGACCCAAACAATAATAAGGGAATTCCAGATCAGGTTTCTCCATATATCTTGAGAGCTCCTGTTAATTTGGTTTTTCATTCTCCCTTCCCTGAGTCCTATAGGTGCAGTATCCATTTTCCCATTTAAACATGGCAGCCCAGCTCCAAGAGGAAGGGCTAGGTAAGTCCACAACTGTTATGGAGTGGTTAACCTTGGGACCCTGAAACAGGGCCATTTGGTAGTTCTGTTCTTTCTAATTGTATGATTTCAGGACAAATTCCTTAACCCCATCCTTAAAATCAAGATAATGGAGGTTGAGAGAATCACTGGGTTAATACATCAAAGCCCTCAGAGCTGTGCCTGCTCCTCCCAAACATTTAAAATAGTCAGGTATTATTATTGCAGCTATTATTAGGAACCAGTGGGGTGTGCCTGTAAACAGCTCCTCACACTCAAGCAAAGCTGGTGCAGACACTCACCCCCCCCAACACACATACAGTTAACACAGTCACACTTAAAGGGAGGAGAGGAAGGTGGGGAACTATAAACCCACTTTAGGGGTGAGCAGAGGCTCAGGGAAGTTAGAAGCATTCTATTCATTCATTTTACAAATCTCTATTGAGCCATTCATTTCTCTGTGTTAGACACTGCTTCTCCTCCCATGTAAAATTTATTGCATCTTCGGAGGAGGGCTGGGGCTGTGGTTTTTGGTACTAGATTGAACTCATGTCCTTGCACATGCTAAGCCAGTGCTGTACCACTGAGCTATACTCCTAGCCTAAGGGCTAGGTTATTTTATTTTATTTATTTTTTATTTTTGGGCACAACTGAAGATTGAATTAATGGCTTTCACACTGAGCTACATCCCAGACCTTTTTAAAGTTTTTACTTTGAGACAGGGTCACACACTAAATTAACTGCCTGGGATAGACTGGAATTTATGATTCTCTTGCCTCAGCCAGAGTAGTATAGATGTGTGCCACCACACTTACTTTTAGCTTTTTTAAAAATTAAGCTTATTGCTACAATTTTCATATACGTAATGATCATATTTTTAGATTTTTTGAAACAAAATTTTACTATGAAGTCCAGGATATATAAACTCATTATGTAGTCCAGGCTGGTCTTGAACTCATGGTGATCATCTTGCTTCAGCCTCCTGAGTGCTGGGATTATAGGCATTCAGTTCCACATCTGTGTAAAGCTGTGTGTTTTGTATAAGAACTCATTGGTGATTCTCAGGCTTGGAAAGTTAGGGAAAATGTTTGAATTCTTAGACATTAAGGCAAGCATCTCGTGATGTCCCCAGTAGGTTAATGGGGGACACTATCTTCTAGCAGTCAATTGGCACAGCACACACTGTCCTGATTAACTGAGTACAGATCTCAGTTTGCCACACACTGGCTGCATGCCTTTAGGAAAGTTATTTAATCTATCAAGACTTTATCTATAAAATAAAGCTAATAATAGTTTCTACCTCAAGTTGTGAGAATTAAATGAGTTATCTGCCTGAAGTACTTGGAATGGTGTCTGTCACACGGTCACTATTACAAAGCATGAGCTGGTATTAATGTGCCTGGTACAGACAGGCAACAGACAGAAATCTGGAGGTGGCGGATTTGATGCTTCTCAGTCCAGAATTAGCTCTGCCTATAGCGTGGGCAGCATCTGTCTCTTCGGGGAGACTTGCCACCTGCTCCTTTCTGCTGGAAAAGGTTTCCTGAGCCAGGGAATTCCCTCCTGTGGCGACTGACAGCAGCTCCTGGCATTCTGATGCCAGATGCTCTGCCCACAGCAGCAGAGAAAGAATTAGATTTCATCTTGGAGCCAAGGCCAGTCTAGGAAGACAGGCAGGATTAGAAGCAGGAGTGTTGGTTTAGGAGTGGGGGTGTCCACTCACGAAGGCCAGAAATGGGAGGATAGTGAAGACTCTAGGAACCTCCTCTCCACACTCTGTGCCAGCTTGGCTTGAGGGTAGTGCTGCAGACAGGGGAAGGGCAGGAGCCCAGGGAGGACAGGCAAGATGCCAGGGTGTCTACCAGTCCTCTAGAACGCTCGTTTTGGCTCCCTGCCTTCCGGCAGGCAGCAGGAAAGTTGTTTTGTTTAGGCATTAACTGGGCAGGCTGTGGGAAAATAGGCAGGCTGGCTTCCTAAGTTGTGCAGGGTTTGCTCCCTTCACAGGCCAGTTCACAGTGGTAACAAGATGCCACCTCTGAGCCTGTTGTCCTGTCCCACAACTCCATGGTTATCCCTGCCTGACCCTCCTTCTCCACTTCAGCCTGGAGGCTCCTCTTCATGGAAGGAATCCCCAGATTGGTGGTACCTGCTGGACCTTGGAGAAACTTCATGGTGAATTCCTGTGAAACAGATGAGGAAACTATGGCAGAGAGACACAAGGACTTCCAGGTCCTCATAGTAAATCAAGGGCAGAAGTGGGACCACATTCAGGCTCAATGTCCCCCCATGGGAATTCCTCTTTTTATGTTTTACTTTAAAATTTACAAACAAAACCAGAACAAAACAAAGGAAAAGTCAGACAAAGGAAAACCCACATTTGATGGCCAGCACTATTACAGGCACTTTATAAACATCCCCATTTAATCCTTACCATGACCATGCAAAAAGTTATTATTCCTCTTCTCTAGTCAAGGGGATCTGGCTGAAAAGAGCTTTTAACACTGATCAAGAACTCAAAGCCAAGCTGAAGAGGAACCAGACATCTAACCCAGATTTTCCAGACCCAAAGCCCCAGTGGCCTCATCTGTTCACCTAAACCCAATTATTTTTCTCATCCATGTATGGTTTTCAGAGCTATAACCACAGTGCAGCTCACTGTGAAAAGTTCCCAACTTGGCATGGTCATATACATTGGTAATCCCAGCATTCTTGAGATTGAGGCAGGAGTTTGAGACCAGCTTGGGCCACAGTGAGTTCAAGGTCACTGTGAACTACATAGCAAGACCCTGTCTCTTTTGTTTGACTATATCGTACGTGATGATATGAACAGCTGTTTTGAAGAAAACATGACAGCTATTGCTGATTTAATATTATCCTTCTTAGAAGTCCTACCATGCTTTTTTTTTGTTCTATTACCATTGGTTCTGTGTACCACAATGTGTCTCATTGGAATTTGAATATGTGTGATAGTTCAAACAAATTTTTTTCTTTTTTATCAAAAATGAGATATTACAATACCCATTGATCATTTTCTGTTATTCGGTTCAGAAAGCCCTGGAATTCTTTTACTATATGCATGGCTTTATACTATTGTGTTATGTTTGATATTATTGTAATTGAAACTATGCTCAACTATAGCAGAGTAAGAGATATGGCGTTAGATACTGTTGATGTCCAGTTGACTTAATGTAAAGTACTGTGTTGCCTATGTTGTCCTTTTCTGATCTGCTCTGTACTGCCCCCTTTTGTTTTATTCTCTTTTAAATAAAAAAAAAAAAAAGACCCTGTCTCAACACAAGCAAATGAACAAACAAACACAAAGGCTCCCATCAGTATCTAACATAGGGAGTTATTCAGTTTCCCTGGAGCACCCCAAGATGGCAGTCACTGGCCAAACAGATCATATACCTCATACTCAGCATTCTGTACATCATATACTTGATATTTCATTTAACCTGCACAGCAGCTGCCCTCTGAAAAAAGTAGGACAGGATTTGTTACTCTCATTTTACAGGTGTGAAAACAGAGTGAGAGGTATGCTCCAGCGATCACACTCAACAACGCACAGCAAAGACAGCGCTGGAACTTTGAGTTCTCGTCTCCTGATAACAATGTTAAAACCATGTGCTGCCAGTTCCTATCACAGCCCTCAGACTGACTGCTCATCTTCCTACTCCCTAAGTCATAATACTTGCCTTCCATCAGGAGCACCAATTAGCCAGATAATTCTCTGCCCCAGTGTCTGCCTCTCAGGGACTTGCCTCTAGCAAGATCCTTGCTACCCTCTGGTGGGGCTTGGGCCCCTGTGACTTTCCTAGGCTTGAATATACCATTTACTCCTGTGACCTTTGGTTCATGTGTGGAGATTGGGAGTGCATGGAGGGCAGATCCGGGGCCTCATGCCAGAGATCTTCTCATGCCTAAGCTCAGAATAAGGAGCTTGTTGAATGACAGTGGAGGGAATCTGGCTATGTAGTTCACAGTGGCCTTGAGCTCACTGTGTGGCCCACTGTGTGGCAATTCTGTGACAAACTCATTGTGTCCCCTGGGGAGAGCCCCTGCCCTTGACTCATGACCACTGATCTTGAAGTCTCATGTCACTGTACTGGGATCCCCTTTTGAGAGCTGGTTAGAGAGAGAGAGATAGGCACAGTCTCCTGGCTGACTAGAGGGCTAGGTTGAGGGAATTACCCCAGAGAGGAGCAAACATGGGCAGTGGAGGGTAGGGAAAGAAGACCGGAATAGAAAGGAGGTGATCAGAGTGGGGCCCACAGACTACATTGTCTGTTGCAGTATCCCCGGCAGGGCTTGGTGGGCCCAGGCAGAGAATGGCTACTATCCTGATGTGCTGATAAACCCGTGGCACAGTGGATGGGATTAGTGAGAAGAGACGGAATAAAGAGGGCTGTGGTCTTCAGCTGCAAGAAGCCTGGTGGGTGCCTCAGTAAAGTATGGTCAAGTAGGCTATTAGCCACCTTCTCTGGAAAGGGCTTTGCATGCAGTGTCAGGCTCTTCTGGTTACTTGCTCTGGGCCTGGAGTGGGTGTTGCTCCCATTGTAGCTATGCTAAGGGGCTTCTGCATACTCTCTACCCCTTTCTCCTGGGAACCCTGAGGAATACTGAAATAGCTGGCTTTTGACACCCACTTATAAACCTGTTCCTGGCCACATTTTGATTTGATTTAACCTTGCTGGGAGGACTGTACTGCAGCTGAGGTGGGGACACAGGTTCACAGCCAGAAGGTGCAGGAGCCAGGCCTGGCTCTTGATAACTGTGTGGCCTTAGCAAGGGCATTTTCACTTTGGAACTTCAGTCTGTGAAATCTGTAAAGGGAGAGTTTTACGTATTATCAGAGATCATTGGAAGGGTTAGAAACAACATAAATGTAATATCTATTGCAGCATTTGAAACATGGAAGAGGCAAAATAAATGGTAGCTGCTGTTCATTTCTTTCCAGTGTGAGAATCCCATGTGTGGCCTCTTTGGTGGAAAGGGAGCCAGCACCTGCTTGCACAGCCCCAGGAATGGGGAGTTTGTCTCCTCCAGGGGTGGCTCTGCCTGGCATGTGTCCTTCCTGCATCTCAGCTGAGGCTTGTCCCAGTTCTGTGTTTGGGGCCACAGTGCATGCTGCTTAGCAGCATTTCCCTCTAAGCAATCTCAAGGGCTCTTACTGGTAACACAATGCTTGTTGCATTGCAGAAGCAAGGCTCTGGAAGCCCCCTCCTTGTCCAATGAGGTGCATGTTAAGTGAGGCTTACACAAGTCACAGAAATCCCTTTCCTTGTCCCATGGAGTTTAGAACATATGGAGTATATATCCTCCTGAGTCTGTTTTTTTTTTTTTTTCCTCCTTGGTGAACTTTTCCAATACCTACCTATATATCTTCCTTCCTTCCTTCATTATTATTATTATTATTATTATTATTATTTTTTGGTACTGGGGGTCAAACTTACAACCTTGTACTTGCCAGGCAGGCGCTTAAGCCACTGAGCTAAATTCCTGGTCCCTTCCTTCATTATTTAAAGGACTTTTTTTTTTTTTTTTTGAGATAGGGTCTCATTGCATAGTCCAGGTTGGTCTTAAAGGCTTCATTTAGCCCAGGCTCTCCTTGAACTGGCAGTGATCCTCCTGCTTCAGTCTCCAGAGTGCTGGACATAAGCATGTACCATCATGCCTGGCTTGTTTTTTTTTTAAAGGCATAAAGAGGTTTATTAGTCAGAATTTTAAAAGTATGTGCTCAAAGAAATAAGAGTACAGGTTCTAGAGAGAGAGGTATAGGAGACAATTTGAGCAACTCCCCTCACAGTGGTTTTTCAAACTAGGAACATTTATGCTTCTGGTTGAGAGTTTGGAAACCTACGAAACTTGTGAGTCTATGGGAAATTCTGTCTTGGGTCTTGGTTTTTGTAAAAGAATAGCTGACCCATGGAAAGATAATGGCACATTCATAGGAGAAAGTCTATTATACTGAAGAAAAGGGATGGTCTACTCACATAAAAAGGGAATGGTTGTACCCATGTGCAGGTAAAGGGAAATTGCCCAGGCTTATTGTATCTTGGGAGAACATTAAAAATAAGTTAAGCTGGGTCTGTGTCCTGAAGTTGCAGTTTTTATTTTTAAAATTATGATTTTCCTTGCTTTCTTTCTACCTCTTTCTTTCTTTTATCCCACATTATCATCCTCCACCCTGTCCCTTCAGATTTCAATCACTCATTCTTTAGTGTGCAAAAGGGCTAAAGATGAGTCTTTTTATAATTGTTTCTGGTTGAGAAGGGGTGTTGATCCTGCCTTGTCAGGGCTTAAAAGTCTCAGTCTGGCTGATCTAAAGGAAGATGGTTTTTGTTGTTTGATGAAATGTCATCTTTTCCCTAATCCTTTAAATACTTGTGATACAGGATATATTCTTTCATTCCTCTTGGAAGAACTGGGGTCCGTTTCTAACCCATCACTTTAGGGCAAGTCACCTATCTTCACTGAGCCTCCAGTTCTTCATCTGTAAAAATGTAAAGAATAATACTATCTCATAATGTAAGGGGAAGATTATCTCAGAAAATGGTATGAAAATTTAAGATTTGGAAAAGGTACTTGGTAATAAAAAAATTTAAACATTCTCCATCTTTTCTTTTTTTGGGCTGGGGACAGAACTCAGGGTTTTGCACATACTAGGCAAGTGCTCTATCATTGAGTTATGTGCCCAGTCCTCCCAAATGTCCATACTACTTTATAGTACTGGAGATTGACCCAGTCTCTTCATGCTGAGCTATACCCCAGGCTTTTTTGAAAATTTTGAGATGAGGCTTTGCTAAAACAATAGATTACTTAGACTGGGCTTGAATTTGGCAATTCTGCCTCAGTCTCCCCAAGTGCTAGGATTATAGGCATGTACCACCACACCTGGATCCAAAATCACATTTTTGAAAGCAATCAGCAGGTAAACTCTCTGGTATTGTCCTTAGCTCTTTATAAAACCTTCAAAGGAAATCATTTCATAAAGTCATTGTTATTCCTGACTTCAGAATAATGGGAAATCAGGTAGAGGATGCCCTCCTAAATTAATAAAACTAGCTAGGTGTGGTTGCACATGTCTATAATCCCAATGCTTGGGAGGCTGAGGCAGGATTGCTGTACACAGTCTGGGCTTCATAGTGATTTTAAGGCCAGCCTGAACTACATAGTGAGAGACAGTCTCAAAAACCAAACCAGGGCTGGGGATTTAGCTCATCGGCATAAGCACTTGCTTTGCAAGCATACGGTTGTGAGTTTGATCCCTGGTACAAAAACAAAACAAAACAAAACAAAACAAAACAACAAAATGAAACAAGCCAAGACCAAAACCAAAACCAAACCAAAAACAACCCCCCAACTCCAATCAATCAAATAGACAAAACTCCAGGATCTGACTTCAGGTATGAAAGGCCTACTAACATCTAGGCTCACTCACTTAATTTATTCTTTAGTTGGACCCCAAGCCCCAGTGAAGATCTAGCAGATCAGTGGCCTAGATGGCTCTTAAGTCTCCTAACATCTAGCAGCTTTATATCCCCAGTACTTACTTCTCCAGCAAATCTTTGTTAGGCATGTCCTGTGTGCAAGACACTGCATCTGGACAAGCACTGTTACCCATCCCCACTAGTCCAGTGTCTTTTGTAGGATGGTTGATCTGGAATTTGGGATTAGTGAAGCGTAGGCTCATTTTATCTTGGTCATCCCTGTATATATTCCCAGTGTTTGGCACAAAACAGAACCTCAGTAAATATTTCTTCAATGAATGATGGGTCAATAACAGTTTATTGAGCTACAACTATGTGTCAAACCCTGTGGTAGGACAAATCTTTAACTGATACCACGAGCCACTCAGGATGGCGGTACACTCCTTTTTTTGAGGCAGGATCCTGATATGTAGTTCAGGCTGGCTCTGAGCTCACTATGTAGCACAGGCTGGCCTCAAATGTCCAAACTCTCAGTAACCCTGCCTCAGAGCGCTGAGATTATAGGAGTGCACTATCATGTCCCAATATATCTCCATGTTACAAGTGAAGAAACAAAGGCTGAAAGAGGGAAAGTCATTAGTGTGAGGCTTCATAATAACTCACTGGAAACTGCAGCCCAGACTTGCTAACTCCAGCTAGGTTCCCGCTGCCACCTCTCAGTGATCAGGGCTCTGGGTCTCCACCTAAAGGTTTCCTCCCCTCAGGCCTTTCCTGATCTAATTGAGGACGCTGGGTGGACAGCTGAATTTTGAATAGCCTCTAGGATACCAGAAATATCAGGGTGAGACTCCTGGTTTAGATAAATCTGACTGAAGTACACCTCTGATTACACCCTGCATAAAAATTTAGGCTAATTCAACATAAACAAGCTGGGTTCAAGTTACAACTTCCCAATTTCTGGCCATGTGGCCATCTGGCAATTTACCCTGGTTTATCCAGACTTCACTCACCTTCCTCTTTTACCTGAACTATACTTCTGAGAACAGCTGTCTGGGACTCCTAATTTCCGAAGAAACTGTGGGCTTGATCCAATTTAGGAAATTCCCTGAGCAGGGGAAGACGCATTTCCCTCTTCCAAGGAGCCTAAGAGAGGCTGACATCCCTCCCGGCAAAGAGGTAGGACACAGCAGGAAGGCAGCCAGTCAGAGGCAGGCAAGGTGCAATAGCACCCAGAGGCCCTAACTCTCAGACCTCCTGTTGTCTCCTCTACTTTTTAGCATGGTCCTCAACCTTTTTTTTTCTTTTCTTCCTCTTTTTTTTTTTTTTTTGTAATGAGGCCATACACATGCTAGGCAAGTGCTCTGTCACTGAACCTGTTTCTTTCTAATCCACATACCATTCCTGACCGAGATTCTAGTCTTGCTGTGTGATCTTCAGAAAATGTCTACTCCTCTTTGGACTCTACTCTCATTTGTGAGACAGGGGCCTTGGCTTTAAGACCCCTCTGTTCCCTTCCAGCCCTGAGTTTATGATCTTCGACTTGAGTGTCCGAGAGTAGACAGCCCTGTTCTCCTTCCCAAGGCAGCACTAACCACCGTTTCTTCTCCACCGCCACCCTTCATTTGTAAAGGCCTGACACCTGCGGGCAGTTGTAAGCGGTCTGCTCATACTCCACCTTTTCCCGCATCTCTAGTTGGCAGGGAAGGGGGATGTTGATGGATTGAGAGGAAGCACCAGGGCATGCGGCCTCCTCCCCAATGTAAAAAATCTCCCAGAGAACGTTGCCCCCCCAAAACCCCCACCCCCAAAGCAAACGCTGCACCAGCCAAAGCCTGCAGGAGGCGGGGGCGGCCTGTGCGCGTGCGTCGGCGCGGAGCCTCTCCTTCCCACGTGCGCGCCCCCGCGGGCTGGCGGGAAAGCGCGCGGGAAGCCCCCGACAAGCTCCCGGTGTGGGGGAGGAGGACAGGAGGTGTTTGGAACGTGCCACTCTCGGAGAGCAAGGGGGGATTTTCGCGCCCCGCTAGCGTTTCTATCCTCCCACCCACCGACCAATCCGTTAGATCACCCCGTCCCCTGCCGCGGTACGGAGCCCTGCCGCAGTACGAGGCCTCGTTCCTTCTCTGCAGGCTGCCCGGGCCCCCGAACCCGGCGCTGAACTGAGCGGTTCCCTCCGCCGCCGGAGCGGGGCGCTGCGCTCGCGGTGAGGCCGGAAATTCCCGCGGCCTGAGTGGTGGAGCCCTCGCGGGGAGCGCGGCCCCGCCTTCCTCTTCCCCGGACCGGGCGGGGGCGTTGGGCACCGCGAGGGCCGGGCTGCCCGAGTGGGTGGAGAGGGTCGAGGGGAGCGGAGCCGGTGGCGGGCGGGCAGCGCGGACGACGCGGCTGCACTTTACCCGCGGATTCCAGAGCTGGGAGACCCTAGCGCCCCCGCTCCCGGCCCCCGCCCCCTCCTGGTCTCCGCCTCCTTCCCTCACACACCCCCCAGGCCGCAGGCCTTCCTGGCGCTCTGCTCTTTCCCCACACTCGCTGGAACCCCTGGGTCCTGCTGCTGCCCGCCGGCCTTGCTGGCTCCCGGGCGAGTCCTCCTCGGGTTCTCCTTTCACACACGCGCGCCCTCGCTCGCTGGGCCACCCCCTCCTCTCCGGCCCTCCTCCTCCTCGTCCTTGCTAACGCTGCCGTCGGGGGAGGATTGATGTCCCTTCAGCATCATGCAGCCGCCGCCGAGGAAGGTAGGACACAGCCGGGAAGCTTTGGGGTTTTTGGAGGTGGGATGCATACGAGGAACGTGGCTGGGGCGATCTCTGCTCCCCCTCCCCCTTCCCGCAGAGGACTGTGACCGCTCTTGCCTCTGGCTTGTCACTGAGTTGCTGCGGGCTCCAGGCAGGGGACGCATGTGTGAGATGCGTTTCTCATCAAGGAGTGGTCGGGGCTGGTCTCCTCCACTGCTCTGGAGACCCTCAGGCATTTCACAAGAGTTTGGGGCTTGCATTTGCTTGTGTGCCCCTGCATAGCAGTGCCACCCGCTGCAAAGTGCATTCTCGGAGCTGCACCGAGGGGAGGCGGGGAGAGGAGGAACCCCTATAGATTTGCAGAGCCTTGTGCGTGTATGATTGTTTAGTCTCCACCAGGTTTGAGCCCTCCAGGCCCTTGTCGCCACCCCTCCCGTGTGCAAATTTGCGGGGAATTTGTTTTTAGCCTAACTCGAAGGGTTGGCCTGCTTTTCCCAAGGGGCTGCGGAAAAGAAGTTGAAATAGTCACCGCCCTTTCACCCCAGGGGAAAGCAAATTAAAGATTGAAGGGGACCTGCCTTTAAGCCCTCACTCCTGCCGCGCCCCTGGCAGGGGGCAAGGAGGAGATGGCGTTGTCTCCGGGAAAGCCAGAACCCGGGTTTGCGTGGTGTGTGCTCGGCGATCCGGGCTTAGGTGGCCAGGGTGGGAGTGACCGGTATACTGGCTGGTCGACAGCTTCCCTGCTGCCCCCTTTTCTCGCTTTCCCAGAGGCCAAGGTTGTGTCCTTGTCGTTATAATACTGCTGATGGATACCTAGAGTCTACTTTGGACACTGGATAGAGGAGGCCATTCTTTCCTTCCCTCGGGGACAAATATTTGCCAAATGCCTAACTCACCCATGTCTGCTGCTGCTGCTTTCTCTTTCATAATCCGGATTTCTCCAGTTAAATGAGTCCTTTTTTTTTACCATAATATACCCCCATCCCTTTGGTTAGCCTGTTTCAGAGGCTAGGATTCCACCACCTTAACCTGGAATCCTGGGGTCCGGCCTGGCGGGCGAGGCACTGGCCAGCTGGCATTTGCGGTTTCTTACTGTTTGAAGTGGAGCCGCCACCGGGCCTGGCTTGCTGGGTCAGTTTAAAAGCCTTGCATATGCTGGAAGGTCACTTTTGCTTGCTCCTTTGTGAGGAAGAGATTGTGATTTGATGTGCTGTCAGTGAATGGAGGGTATCATCCTGAGATTTGTGTGCTTTCTTGAAGCCATTGTGGAATAATTTATGTAGTTGATTCCTGCATATTGTTTCATGTTTGTGTAAATTTTGGTACTAGGTATTAGGTACTGTTATGCTTTCTTCTATCTTGCACTCTGCTCACCTCTTCTGGTGGTTAATGTCTGAATCTTTTTTTGGGAAAAAATAGAAGATACGCTCTTATAAAACTGTAAGGCTTAAATAGGTGCTCAGCTTGTGCATGAAATAGAATGATTGGCAGTTTATTTTGCACCTCTTTAATCTGTAAAATTTTTATACTCATATTTTCATTGAGCCTTTTTTTCTGTTAAGTATCTTGAGGAATAAAACTAAATGACAAATAATGGGTTTATGGTCTTCAGGGAGAGATGAGCACGAGATACATATTCTGACAAACATTAAGTGTTTTCCTTAAAATTTTTGATTCAAATTATAATAAGGTCTTCATAAATATATGGTATATTTTAGGTGAAAGTTACACAAGAACTGAAAAATATTCAAGTTGAGCAGATGACAAAACTTCAAGCCAAACATCAAGCAGAATGTGATTTGCTTGAAGATATGAGGTAAGGTTATAGTAAATAGTTTGAGAACTTCTGTATCTCTCTTTCAAAGGACCTTAGAGTTGAAAGCCCCAGGATCTGATGATGGAATTTCCTTTTGGATTTCCTGCTTTAAGACTGTTAGAACTTTGACTCAGCTGGAAATTATAACTGGAACTAGCACAATACAAACTTTTTTCCTTCAGTGGAGGAACCTATGCTGTGCACATACTGTTATGTAAAACAAAAGTCTTAAGTCTGTCAGTCAGATGATGATCATTGAAGTAAAAATTCTTGTGTCTTTCCACTGAATTGTACAATTACTTATTAACTTTAACACTTTTACACAGATTTTTAAACTGATGCCTGTGATCAATGGCCAGTTTGTTGGATGAACCAATCCCACATCATTATATGCTAATATTGTACTGTTTTTAAAAATATGACAAGTATCACTTTGAATGTTTAATTTAGTGAGAACTGTGTTCATTATATTTTGTTATTAAGGTTACATTCATAATCAAGATAACTTTGAATATAATACATTAGATACTAATAATGTAAAAATCTTCAGCTGGGTTTGGTGGTGTACGCCTGTAATCCTAACACTCAGGGAGGCTGAGGCAGGAAGATTGTCAGTTCGAGCACAACCTGGATAATTTAGTGACTTAGCTGAGACCCTGTCTCAAAGTGAAAAAGAACTGGTGATATAGCTCAGCCTAAAGGCTGTGGGTTCAATCCTTGATACGAGCGAAGAAGAGTATTTTTCTATCTAGAGGAAAGCATGATTTATTTCATTGATGGAAATGCCACTTATTTAATAGTCCTGTGGTACAAGCTGATAGTTTAGTAGATACTTTTGTAAAGGGTAGAAGATACTTCGCTTGCTGAAATGGAATGGCTGCAGTTCTTACTCTCTTTTACTAACACAGTTATCAGATTGGAATTGGGCCTATAAGTCTCATCAGTTGCCTGTTTTTCTTATGGCACAGTAACTTCACATTTACATTGGCTTCATTAAAAGAATTACTTTTATGTTGTTATAATAAACAACATAAAATATGTTATTTATAGTTTGAGGTTTCAATTTAAGAAATTTCTTTTTTTTCCTTGCCCATATTTAACTTAGCAGCTATTTATGACCATTTTTGCTGTATCTCTTTTTTTCCTTCTTTCTTTTCTCTCTGTGTGTGAGTATATGTATGAATGTATGTATATCTGTATGTGTTACTGGGGGTTGAAACCAGGGCTTTGGCACTGAGCTGTAAATGCAGTTGTGTCCCCCTCCTCCTTAATTTGAGACAGGGTCTCACTAAGTTGCTGAGTTGCCTAGGCTAGGCTCAACCTTGTAAACCTTCTGCCTCAAACTTTCAGTGTTGGGACTACATACACCACCATGCCTAACTTCTATGTACCTTCTTTTAGGGTTTCTGATTAAGGCATATAAATCTACCTTAACCATTGTGGATAAGGATTGTCATTTTTCTGACTGAAAAGGCCTCTATTTTGATTTTGTGTTTGTTTTCTCTTTTTCCCTTCCTTTTTTTATTTTTAATTTTCTTGAGTGTACAAGGATTTTTTTTCCCCTCCAGTGCTGGGGGTTGAACCTAGGGTCTTCACGATTAGTTACATTCCTAGTCCTTTAATTTTTTTTTTTTTTTTTTAATTTTGAGGCAGGGTCTTGCTCTGTAATTCATGCTGGCCCTGAACTTGCTCTGTTACCCAGGCTGATTTCAAACTCGTACTCTTCCCTCTTGAGGCTGGGATTACAGGTGTGAGCAGGACTTTTTTTTAAAGCATTTTGGGCTATTGAACCTAGGGCCTCTTGCGTGTTAAGCACACATTCTCTTGCTGAGCTACATCCCCAGGCCTTGTAAAGAAGTTTTTAGATTTAAAAACTCCTATGCAGGATATTTGGAACTCTTCATGTGGTTAAACATGATTTTAAACATCTGTTAAGTGTACTAATATACTTAAGTAAAAATCTAGATGAAGGAAATAATTCTCAGAAGCATTTCAGAAAGGCGAAATTAGTGAAGATACTGTGTGGAATATAGGTCATAGGTGATTAAACCCTGTTGATTGTTTCTTCTAAAGACTTCTTGATTACATTCTTTTCTCTTTCTCTTGAGTCCTGCATGTTGGTGCAGGAGGCTAAGGTTGCAAGTAAGGATGTGGGAGTCAGTCTTAGGTTTGTGTTTTCATCTTTCTGACTTTTAATTTTTTTTTTTTTTTTTTTTTTTTTTTTTTTTTTTTTTTTTTTTTTTTTTTTGTACCAGGGATCGAACTCACAACTTTGCGCTTGCCACGCAGGCACTAAAGCCACTGAGCTAAATCCCCAGCAATGTCTTCATCTTTCTAAATTTCATTTTTTCTTTTGTAAAATGGGGCAATTCATTCTTAAGGATTGTGCAGGTCAACTGATAGTACTTTTTTTTTGAGACAGGGTTTTGCTATGTAGTTCAGGCTGACCTCAGACTCCCTGCAGTCCTCCTGCCTCAGCCTCTTGCATGCTAGATAACAAGCATGTGCCACCACACCAAGCCTGATAGTGATACATTTAGATGTGGCATACATTGAGCTAAGTTGATGTAGATTGTTGATGTAGTTGTTTAGTTGTGTTATTGCTTATCCATCATATTCTGTTTACATTATTATAGTAATATCCTAATTATCACAGTAGTGTCTTGCATTCACTAGTCTCTTCTTTTTTTTCTTTTTCTAGTACCAGAGATTGAACTCACAACCGTGCGCTTGCACGGCAGGCACTTATGCCACTGAGCTAAGTCCCCAGCCCATAACTTTTTTTTTTTTTTGGTACCAGGGATCAAACTCAGGACCGCGCGTTTCCAAGTCAGGTGCTTATGCTGCCAAGCTAAATCCCCAGCTGAGCTGAATCCTCAGTCTCTTCTTTTTCGTCTGTCTTCTACATTGCCACCGGTTAGAGACCAGTTAATTTTCATTATCTGTCAGTTCTCTGTGACTTTCTGCATAAAGGTCAAACACCTTGTTATATCCTACATGGCCCTTAGTAAACTTCCTTTTCTAGCTTAATTACTAGTGTTTCAAGTGCATGCATTTATCTTTCAAGTGCATGCATTTATCTTCCTTATTTCTTCTGCCATGGCCATTCAGGGCATCTGATTATCTGTGTAGCCTCCATTCATGCTTTTATTTTTATTCTTCCTTTTGCCTTTTTTTTTTTTTTTGTCTTTTTGAGACAGGATCTCATTATGCAATTCAGGCTGGCCTTGGGCTCACTTTGTAGCCCAGGCTGATCTCAAACTTCCAAAGATCCTCCTGCCTCAGTCTCCTGAGTGCTGGGATTACAGGAGTGTGCTACCACGCCTGGCTTCCTTTTGCCTTTTTATACCCTTACTCCCACTTTTTCACCTGGCAAGTTCAGGTTACCACTACCTCTCAAAGTTAATTGTCCTTTGTGATCTCAAACAAATTTCATGTTGCATTTGCTTCTGGCTTTGAATTTAGAAGCCAGGTTTTACCAAGTTTTGTGTCTGTCTTGGTTACTTTTCTCTCGTTGCTGGGACAAAATACCTGACACCCAAAATGAAGGAAGGGAAGGTTTATTTAGCTCACCATTTGTGGAGATTTCAGTCCAGAATCAGCTGTTTCCAAGTCAGGGTGGCATGGCACTGAGGCAGTACTTCAAGGCAGCAGCCAGCAAAAGCAGCCAGGAAAAAAAAAAGGGGAAGAACAAGCCTCTTTTCCTCCCTTATATTGTAAGCAGTCTACCACTTTCCTCCTAGGACAGGCATAGCACTCATACCACCTGGGTGCCCTTCTTTTGCTCAGGCTGAGGATATTTATAAAGTAAGGATCCTGGCTCCCTGCTGAGTCTCTTAGTTAAATTTCTGAACTTCTCAAGTTGACACAGTGTATCAACCATAATAGTATCTTTGAATCCTTAGTTTGGAATGGCAAATGAATATTATTGATTATATTTAAATGTACCTTATTTGTTTTTCTTGGGTGAGATACTTTACAAGTTCTGTTTGTAGGGGACTTTAGGAGTATCTGTTGAGCTTGCATTATACCTTGATTCATGTAGGCAGTTTATACTGTGCTATTTAAGGTAGAGTATATTATATGTAAAATGTAAATGCAGAGATTGAGGTTGTTTAAGGGTTAACAGATTATTAAATGAATCAATGTGTTCTTCTATTTATTGTTATATAGTTGTGAATAGAAAATTTTATTATCTGCTAAAACCTGAAGTCAGGTCTCAGTCTCTGTCTCAGTCTCTCTCTGTCTCTGTGTCTTTTCTTTGTGTCTGTGTGTGTGTCCCTCATTCTGTCTGTCTCTCTCCCTGTGTATGTGTGTTCTACTTAAGACCCTTAATTTTTAGTGTTTGCTATGGCTCAAGTATGCCTTAAACACATTTTATAAAATAAGGTGGCCATGGCATGTGTTACCAAATATTGCTACATAATTCAACTTTGTAGAAATAAGAATATTTTCACTCTCTTACCATACAGAGCAAATGAAGGTGCTGAAATTTTTCTTTGGTTTCATGTAATGGGAAAAGCTGCACATTACCTCTGTGGAAATACTGTACAGCACCTTATGAACTATTACAGCTATTTATGAGTGAGTAAGTATCTTTCAAAATGTGTTTTGTAAAAAATTTTCAGTTTCACATTTTGGAACTAAGGAATGATTTTTTTTTTTTTTTTTGAATTCACAGTCTGGCTTTGTAGATCTGGCTGACTTTGAAGGCCTTGAACTCACTATGTAGTCCAGGCTGGCCTCAAACTTACAGGAATCCTCCTGCCTCAGGCTTCTAAATGCTAGGATTAGAGGTGTGCACTTCCACACCTGCCAGAGTGGTTTGATTTTTTTTTTTTTTTTTTTTGAGACAAGGTCTTGATTTGTAGCTCAGGTTGGCTTTGAGCTCATTATGTAGCCTAGGCTGGCCTCAAACTGTGATTCTCCTGCCTCAATTTCCTGAATGCTGGGATTACAGGTGTGTGCCACCATGCTTGGACAGAATGATTGTTTTTATGCTGCTCACAAACTCAATAAGCCATCAAATGTACATCAGATAAATAAGGTAATTGTTCATCTTTTAAACATTCTTATTAGCTGGGCCTTTCCTATACGTGCTATATTGGTTATACCTGCATAAGTTTGATTACATTAATAAGAGTAATGTTTGAAATTGACATGCAAGTGAGCAGGAACACTCTTGAGTTCTCACTTTGTTTTTTAGTGCCAGGGATTGAAACCAGGGTCTTGTGCATTTAATGTGCTCTACTACTGAGCTACATACCCAGTCCCTTCCCAATTTTAAACATGTTGTTATTGAGACTAGATTGGTAAATTGACTTCTGAATTGATTCAGTATAAGCAAGCCACTCTTTGTGGATGCAGAAATGAGACAGGCCAAGATCTGTTTTACGCAGATTACACTCTACAGAATGCTTTAAACTGGTCCAACATTTTTGCCTTCATTCAAACCATAATAGTCCTGAAAATCTGTGAAGGCTCTATTTAATGAATATATATCCTTTAGGATTCCAGTTCAGCAAAATTAGCACAAATCTGTGTGTATATATATATATATATATATATGTATATAAACAGGATAGACTGTATATTGTTTAAAAATGTAGTGACAGCGAGCTAGGGATATAGCTCAACTGCACAAGTGCCTGCCTGGCAAATGCAAGGTAATGAGTTTGATCCCTGGCACAAAAAAAAAAAAAAAAAATTAGTGACAGTAGCAAAGGCTGTCTCTCAAATTCCCATTCAAAGCATTTGAAGATAATATAGTTTCAGTTAAAGAAGCTTTTCTGCTTGTCTGCTTCCTGCATCTTTGAGGAATACATGCTTTTCACTGAGGAGCATAACAGTAAAAAATGGTACCTGATAAAAAAAAGTTAGATCTATATTTCTATTTTTGAATACAGAATTTTGATTTTCAGTAGGAAAGTTGTGTGTGCTATAGTAATAAAAAATACTATAGTTCAAACAAAAAATTATTTAATATTGCTACTTTATAAAATATTGCTTATAAATAAGAATGTACATAAAATTGAAGATATTATCAGTTCAGAATTATGAAAAGCTGTTTAAAAGTACAGACATTTTCATGTAAAAACCTTACAAAGTGTAAGACTAGCTTTCTAAAAATATACCTTTTAAATCTATCATATTGTGGCAAGTAGTAGGTACAGGTCCATTGTTAGGTATCTTTGTAGATTTTGAACATCTTCATGAAAATTCTTTTAGAGATGAGAGTAGTATACAAAGTAGTTCCATTTGATTTTCTTTTAATCCTGGTTCATAGCTATCATGATAAACTTTTTTAGGGTGTCATGCTATTTATATAAGCTGATATGGAAGAAGCTCTGTTTTTATGAGAGCACTTGAAAGATGGGTCTCAAGCAGTCACTTCACTCCCATGTAGCTGTGAACATAATTTTTTTAGGTTTCTGACTTGCTTTTTCATTTTATTTTCCATCAGTGGTACATATTGAGCACTTGTAATATGAAAATCTGAAATTGTCCGCTCAAAGAGTTGAGCTTGTGTAATTATTCAAAAATTGGAAAAACTCTGAAATCTGAAATACTTTTGGGCCAAAGTATTTTGAATAAGGGATACTCAGCCTATAATCCTGAGTTGAAAGTAGAGACTTGTCTGCTCTTGGTATTCATGATGTTGGCTGTTTTGAGGAAAGAGATGGTTTGTCTCGCTTTTCTAGTCTGACCTAGCAGGTGGGATGACTTTTGGAAAAAAAATCACAAAAAAGCCTCTTGTGGGGTGCATGCCGATAATCTCAGCCCTCTAGGAGGCTGAGGGGGATCCTAGGTAATCTCAGCCCTCTAGGAGGCTGAAGGAAATCCTAGGCTCGAGCCTAGCCTGGGAAATTTAGCAAGACCTTGTCTTAAAGAAAGAAGGGGGAAAAAAAAAAGACCGGAATGTAGTTCAAAGTTAGGTCCTGGTTTCAGTCCCCAGTATTGCCATAAATAAATGCAATCATTAGCAAGTTTTGAATTTGGACTTTAATATGTGTTACATTGTCTAGGATCTGCCTCCATTTCCCTTTGCTGTTCCCACTGCTTCCCTCCCTAGAATTCTTCATACCTGTGACCTGTGCCACTTTTATGCTCAGTTGAATTTACTCAGTAAGTTTAATGGATTTTGCTGCTTCTTCCTTTTTTTTTTCTTTTTGGTGATAGAGTAGTTTAATCTAGGACCTTGCGCATGCTAGTCAAGTGCTCTATCAGTGAGCCATGTCTCCAGTCTTTTGTTTTTTTATTTTGAGAAAGGGTCTTGATATGTTGCTGAGGCTGGCCTTGAACTTTCAATTCTCCTATTTCTACCTCTCAAGCTTGGATTATAGGAGCAGGTCACCATGTCTGGCTGACTTTGTGTTCTTAATATAAAGAAATGAGTAGTAGAGAAAAATTTTTGTGACTTTTAAAAAAAAATTAAAGCACCCAGGGATATAGCCCAGTGGCACAAGTACCTGCCTGGCAAGCCTGAGGTCCTGAGTTTGATCTCCGGTTTAAAAAAAAAAAAAAAAAGTTAAAACACAAATATATAAAAGTTTAAGCTACAAACCATGAGTTTCATGATGGATGTAGCTAGTTTCCATCCTTGTCCTTTTCGTTTTCAGAAATTTGGGAGCAGGAAGCTGATTATGATAGTTTGTTTTCTTTATGCTCCTCCACTTCTTCAGTTCATTTCTTCTAGAGACTCATTGGGAAGCCCATGTGCTGGGAGTGAAGTATGAGAAGGAAGCATAACTTATTTGTTGTTAATCAGGAACATTCCATCCTTTGGGAGGTTTTATACTGATGCATTTCCTGTTGACTTTTGCTGTCAGCAGTAGAAAAATGTGCTTTACTTTTTCTTTAGTTTATTAATTTTTTTCTCTTTGCTTTTTAAGACCTTTTACCAAGTAAGTTTTCTAAGTACTAGAGCCCATGTCTTTCCTTTCTTAGTACTGCTTATCCTCATAATGTTCTAAGAAAAGTTTTTTTCTTTTTCCAGGAACCCAGAATGTAAAGTTCCTTTTAAACAGACATTTTTAGGAGGTTATTATGTCATACGGAAAAGTTACAGAATCTTATAGTATCTGGGGATATGATGATTTCTTTTTTTTCATAAGTGACAGGAAGCAAATCATTTTGATGAGGATTCTAAAATATTTTTTCTAATTTCTAGCCTGGTGCACTTTTCCCTACATTTGTATTTCCCAAGCTTTTAACCAAGGAATTTGTTATGGGCCCTGTCTTTTGAAATATTTTCCTTATCAAAATGCGTACTATTAACTAGTAAATTTTCTTATTTTTTTCATATATTGAGCTGTCGGTCAGCTGCTTTGTTTTGTTTCAGTGCTGGGGATTGAGTTGAGTGCCTCACATTATTAGGTAAATATTCTACCATTGGACTGTAGCCTCATCGATGTGATTCTTATGTGTGTTAAGTTTAAAGAACCACCAGAGTTGTGGAAAGGGGGAGGGCTTTGTAGGTAGACCAGAGATCAAAACCCAGCTGTGCCTCTTACTAGGTGTGTAGTCTTGGATGTTACAAAGCTTCTTTGAACCTTGTATTTCATATTTATGAGAAAAAGTTGTTAATGTTTACTATTTTGCTTATCAAAGTTGTGAGACATGAAATGCTAAGCATGGTGGGTATTCACTAACAATAGCTACAATTAATAGTGGATTTAAAGTCTCGGAAGAATGTTGTTTTATTCAAGGTAACAAAGTTTGTTTCTTCAATTACAAGCACATTTTAAAAAACATTCTTCATATTTGTTAAATGAAGACACATCTTAGAGTTACTTCTGACTGTGATGAAATTGTTATTGTCTCTCAGTGTCCAGAACTGAAAGAATAGGTGATGGCAGTTTTGAAGACAATCCTAGAGAAATGGTTGGAATACAAATGTTGGATCATGTGGGCTTTTGGTAGCATAGAGGTGATAATATATAGAAAAACTTAGATATTGATGGCTGATTTAAAAAAGTGATTCAGAAGTGAAAAAGGTGATTCAACTCTAAATGTGACCAGTTTATACACCAGTTCATTTTATCTTTTCTTAGACACAGGAGTAAAATGTGCTAAAACTCTGACCAAACAAGTTTAAAAGAGCTCTTAATAAATATAAATAAAGGTTTAAGTGATAAGATAGTATATCAGTTTAATTGGCAGTTGTATTTCTTTGTGATACAAAAAAGAATATGTGTTACACTCAATGGTGTTTAAATATGAAAAGTGGAAGCAGGATATCAGCTTCCAAACTCAGGTCTTTTTTCATTCATTTGCCACTCATTATTACTTCTCTGTGTTCTTTCAGGTTAAAATTTAGCAATGATGTAAGTCTGGTGCCAGAGAATTCCTTTAGATTGAAAGCTGCAGTTCTTAACTTTTTTTGTGAGAGAAGAAAAGATTTTGAAATTAATAAAAAAAAATGAAACTTCAACTGATTAAATAAATTTAAAATTTAAATATATGCTTCTGTATTATGATCAGTTATTGGGGGTCAACCGAGGAGGATATGCATACTAGACAGAGGAGCAAGTACAGGTTGAGAGGGCCTGTTTAATAAAACTGAATTTTCTTTCTATTTTTTTTCCTGAAATTTCTTTTTTTTTTTTGGCACTGGGGATTGAACTCATGACCTTGCGCTTGTCAGGCAGGTACTTATGCCACTTAGCTAAATCTTTAGCTGCTTCCTGAAATTTCTTAAAATATGTTTTTTAGGGCTGGAGATTTAGCTCAGTGGCTTAAGTGCCTGCCTGGCAAGCACGAGGTCATGAGTTCGATCCCCAGTACCAAAAAAAAAGTTTTTTATTAGGGCCTGTTTTATAAAGTACTGGATTTTAGCATAGTGTTTTTATATGTCATTGTAACAGGAACATGTCCATCCTTCCATTGCCTTTCCTTACACCTCCTTTTCCTTTCTCTTATTTCTCTTACCTTAATCTAATAGTAGTCTACCTTCTTCTTTCATGCTTTTTTTTTTTAATACCACAAATTGGGAAAGACGTGAAATACTTGTCTTTGTGAGTCTGGTTTATTTTACTTTTGATGCCACTTTTTGTCACTACTACATAGTTGAATCAAAAGAGCCAGCATTTTAATATCTCTTCCTGTTGTGATTTAACAGGTTACTAGCTTATATGCTATAATTAATAGGTCTTTATCAACTTGTAAGAGTTAAAGATTTGGTTCTTTTAAAATTAACATGAGATAGTAATTGCAGTCTACTGCAAGTGAAGTTATTTTATGGTTTACAGACTTGAGTGGAGGATATTCTCCTGAGCCAGATGGTAAGAGCTAGTAAAGTTACTTACACTGGCATTGAGAATAGATAAGTTGAATAATCTTTCTGTGTATTTTTCCTTGACCTAATCTCTTTAAGCATGCTTTGGTACATAAATATGAGAAATAGTGAAGGTAACTGTGGTAGAATGGAAGAAGTACTATGTAGAGATGGCCCACCTTGGCAGCAATCCAAGTACTTAGTCTTTTATTAACTGCATAAATTATGGACACAGATCATTTTAACTTCTCTGAGCTTCATGTTTGTCATCTATAAAATGATAATAATTGTAATACCTTATAGGGTTATTTTGATAATTAAAGTAATGCAGGTAAAGTGTCTCTTGCATAGTATGTAAAATATAATAAATACTCTGTGAATTTACAGGACTGTAATTTTGTTAATTAACTGAGAGTATCAATTCAGAAATTATGGCCTGCAAGTTATCCTCTAAAGGATTAACCTTTAGGTTGCAAAATGTAATGGGCATGAGAGATAAACTGCTCAAGTGATACTAAAACATCTCTTTTACCAAAGTCAGCTGTCTTAGGTACTTTCCATTTTTCTGTGTGTTGGTAATGAGTTTTCTCATTGTTGGTAAATGGCTTGCAGTTCCAGTCATATTTTCATGTAACAATTTGAGGAATTGAATGAAGAGAAAGGAAAGACAATTTGTCCATACGCAATTTTTCTCTTCTTCCCTCGCTTAGGGTAGAAAGCTTTTTACCAGGAATTATCCTAACAGATTGTCCCTTGTACCTTATTGAATGAATTTGCTTCTTATGCCTGTGCTTGCCTTGCTGAAAAGGAGGCTGAGAAGGTGATTATCTTTTTGGAGGTGGATCTTTGCCAAGAAATAAGATAATGGTGGCAATAATATGACTTCTACTGTGTAAGTTTTGCCCAGTTTGCTGCACAGATCCATTTCCAGTTTATTCATTACTGGGTCCTGTAAAAGTTTTAAAAATGTGTTAGGCACATTAAGGTATGGACAGCTGTTCTGAGGAGAATGAGAGATACTATGACAGCT
>PVJX010009427.1:25189-61172 GCA_004027295.1 Dolichotis patagonum
GTCTTGAAGACCTGAAATGCCCTCCTCATCCTGCTCAGATCAATTCCATACTAGGTTGTTTCATGTGAATTCCCTGTATGTGACAATATGGACAACTATTTGGAAGAAAACAAGAGTCAATATGATAGAGAGTGAATATCTCCGATTGTCTAGTTTTGAAATTTTTGTCTCTTACATTGCTTTCTTGTGATCCGCTTTGTTCTGTTCTGTTGTGTTTAATTTTACCCTTTTGATATAATTGCATGTATATTTGAGTGGGTAAGATGGATGACCATATTGCTGTTTTTGTCAGATCGTGGAGCAGAACTGTTAACAGTCTCACTGTTTGAATGTTTACTTTACATGTTTTAACTTTGTAATTTGAACAACTATTTCCAAGAAGTCAGTATGTAATTTGTCAAGTAATAATTGTTTAGGATTTTTTGTTGTTGTTCTTTTCCTTTTTTCCTTGGAATACTGTATTGTTGCTACCCTTTATTCTGTTTTGTTTTGTTTTTCTCTCTTTAAATAAAATTATTTAAAAAAAAACAAACAAACGTGTTAGGCTTAGAATATGAGAGACACTGTTGGAATTCCAACTGTCCCAAGCACATTGTGAATTGGGGACTCTCCATGGAAACCATTTTTAAAAAATTTAAAAAAATATTTTGAAACGGGGTATGCTATGTAGTTCAGCTGGTCTCGAATTCATTATGTAGCCCAGTCTGGCTTAGACTTTGTGGGGGTCCTCCTGCTTCAGCCTCCCTAGTGCTGGGATTACAGGCATACATCATCATGCCTGGCATTCAATTCATTTCATTTTGAATTCATTATCTTTGGTTAGAAGTTTCTTTGCTTGAAGTTTCTTTTTGTTTTGCAGTGCTTGTTACATGCTAGGGAAGAAAGGTTTTTGTATTTGCCATAGGTGATAGGGTAGTAGGCCAGTGGCCTTTTAAGATTTTTTCCTTAGGTATATAGGAATGGTTAAAAAATCTTGTACTTTTGGTCATCTGAATTTGGAGAAGTGGTGGTCTAAGGGCCCTGTGGGCAATTGTGTATTTTTGGTTTCTTTTTACTTACGTGAGGTGAAGTGGCTAAAATGAGTAAAAGGAGGAATACATAAGAGCTAAACTCATCCCTGGGTGAATAATTGCCCTAATAGGTGAGGATTGAGAATTCAGTCTTGAAGTATAAAGTTTTAGACCTTTTACCAGAGGAAGTCTGTGGTGGCAAGTTGGTGTTTTCCTTTGTAAATCCTTCTAATTCCTTATGTTTCTTTGAATCCCACAGATGTTATTTTGTGTTGTTGGTGTCAGTCTTTAGGGTGACGAACAGCTAGGAGTTTGTTTTATAAGTGTGGAATGGGCTGTTAGCTTTTCAATGACTAAGTTGGGAACGAGGCACAAAATCTTGTAACCCTGTCTTTTGTTCAGCTGCTGCAGAATTCTTGTCATGTGTGTCTGGTCAGGACTAATTTACAGACTCTTATTATATTTTTGTTTATTTCATTTTATGTTCTTGAATTCCTTGGGCATGCTTTATTTTTACATTCCATTTGATCTCCTTTTTGGCATTCATGTCTGAATTTTTTGACATCCAAATGTTTTCTGTTTTATGAGCTTCCAAATAATCCCAACTCATAAGAAAACGTTATTTTTGGTGTTATGAAAATTGCCATGTCTGTGGTTCCATAATTGGAGTATGCATGTTCTCTGGAGTATATTTGTTTTTCCTTCCATTGGTGGATAGAGGATGGGGCCAGGGGGTAGAGACTTTCTAGTATACCCTTTTTCTTGTGTTTTGAATTTTGAAATATGTGACTATTACCTATTCTATTAAAATTAAATTATTAAGTGAATATTACTAAACGTTTTATGGCATGTCTGTTATACATAACAGATACTGTAGAAGTTTACATTAGCTGACTGCAGTACCATGAACTTGTCATCCCAGTTACTCAGGAGGCTTAGATAGGAGGACTATAGGTTGACAGTTGGTCATACCTTTGTCTTCTGGCCTTCATTTTGTCAACTATTTTTTCTCCTTGTTCATGTCTACGTGTTTCTGTCCCCTCTCTGATATTTTTTTCTTATTGTTATTTATTTGGGTAGTGCTGGGGGTTGAATCTAGGGTCATTTGCGTGCTTGCATACTAGGCAAGTGATCTACCACTGAGCTATACTCTTAACCTCTCTGATAGCTTTTTAAATTTTTGCGTTGATTTTATACAGTTTGAGTATGAGATGACTAGTGTGATATCAGTAATTATCTTGTTTTGGGCTCACTGAGGGTTTTTGTTTTGAGACGGAGTCTCACTATGTAGTTCAGCCTAGCTTCCAACTCACAGTGATCCTCCTGCCTCAGCTTCCTGAATTCTGGGATTAAAGGTGTGCGCTACCATGCCTGGCTTCACTGAGATTTTTGCATCCATAGTTCATTGATTTTTTTTTTTTTTTTTTTTTTGGTACCTGGTATCGAACTCATGACCTTTCACTTGCCAGGCAGGCGCTTATGCTACTGAGCTAAATCCCCAGCCCAGTTCATTGATTTTCAAATCTGGAGAACTTCTGGCCTTTATTTCCTCAAGTATTTCTTTTTTCCTGCTTCTTTTTCACTCTTCTTCCTTTTGGACTCCAATTATATGTACATTAAACTGTTTCATGATGTTCTTTGTTTCTCAGATTGAATGATCTTCTGTTTATCTATTTTCTGGTTCATTGGTCTTCCCTGGTTTTCAATCTGCTGTTGATTGAGCATATCCAATGAAATGAAGTTTTTATTTCTACTATTGTGTTTTTAAATGACCCAGCATATTTATAATAGTGATTTCAAAGCTCTTGCATGCTGTTTAGAACATGGGTAAATGTCTTATTGTTTTACCCTCCAGATTTGATTGTATTGTGGTAAGTCTGTTTAGGCTTTGTCATTTGTTTTAGGACTTGTCCTTTAGCGTATGACCTTTTTGGAGTTTCAGCTGAATGCCTGAAGGATGCCGAATGTCCATTGGAATGTCTCTATTCTGAACAGACTGAAATTCCAATGTTTCCCACCAGTGAACTGCCTCTGTTATCAGTTGAGATCACAGGTATTCAGCAATGACTCTTGGCTGGGCCTTATAGAATCCTGCCTTGACGTTTGTGTAGCCCAGCCCTCAGCCAAGAGCACTCAAGAAACCCCCATGCATACTTCTGGAGCTGTCCCTTTGGCATAGTTGCTTCCTCTTCACTGCCCTGTCTTATAAATTTGAGCTGCCCATTAGCCTGTTGTTCTGATCTCTTCATCTCAATTCAGTGAGACCATCATGTTTGGCTGTCTCCCCATGATGGCATTAGGAAAATGCAAACATGAGACATACCTTCTGTTCTGCTTATTGTACAGTACCTGAGAATAGTACACATATATTTTGTTTAGTTTCTAGATGTTATCTGGGGAGGGAATGCCAGTGTGTTGGATCAGTTATTTCATCATGGCTAGAAATGGAAGTCTACTTAAATATATTGGAGGAAGGTGTTTATATATATATATATATATATATATATATATATATAATTTGTACATATTTGATATTTACATGCTTTCAATCCTATGCTTTTGGATGTACTAGATTGTATGTACACTCTGGCAGAGAAATTTTTAAAACAACTTTGTTGAGATGTAATTCACGTATCATGCAATTCATTCACTTAGTATATCTTTCACAACCTTTTCGTTTATTCGGAGTTGTGCATGTTATTTATAATCAACTTTAGAACTTTTTTTTTTTTTATCGGTACCAGAGATTGAACTCATGACTGCGCACTTGGAAGGCAGATGCTTATACTGGAGCTAAATCCCCAGCCCCAAGAACATTTTTATTACCACCAAAACAAACCCTGACCCTCTTTGTTATCATCTCCTACCACCCCAGTTGCTCAGATCTAGGCAATCACTGATCTTTCTGTCTACTACAGATTTGCTTATTCTAGAAGCTTTCTGTATAGTCATACAATATGTTGTTCTTTATGCCCAGCTGATTTCACTTATTATTCTCAAGGTTTATCAGTATTATAACATCTAAAGTACTTCACTACTTTTTTTTTTTTTTTTTTGGTCCTGGGGATTGAACTCATGACCTTGCTCTTGCCAGGCAGGCATTTACTCCACTGAGTTAAATCCCCAGTCCATTAATTACTTTTTATTATTGAATGTTATAGCATAGTAATTGATGTTCGTATTCAGAAGATTTGACTTCTGAGCAGAGTGTACTTTTGCATTTATGTAATCATCTTTTTATTGTAAATGTTTAAAAGTAGAACTGATGGGTCAAATACAGCTATTTAAATGGCTGCTTGTACTGTACTTGAGCCAAATTACCTCAACCACTGTCTACACTGGTCTTTATTTGTCATCCAGGCAGTGACACTTGCAGGTTCAGTATCTGTTATTTGAAATGTTTGAGAACAGAAGTGTTTTGGATATTGTTTTTAGATTTTGAGCTATGTATATGTATAAAATGAGATACGGTATCTTGGGGATGAGAGCTAAATAAGCATGAAATCCATATTTCATATACTGTATGCTTTATATACATAGCTTGAACGTAATTTTATATAATATTTTTAGTGCATTTGCTTTTTTTGTGTGTTTGTATGTCACCAGAGAGGTAAACATTCTACTAGTGAGCTATATCTTTAGCCCATTTTAGTTTTTGAGACAGGAATTCACTAAGTTGTCCAGCTGGCCTCAAACTTGCAATCCTCCTGCCTCCACCTCTTGAGTAACTGGGATAAATTATAGGGATGCACCACAATACTGGCCCTCTTATTTACTTTTAGAGTTTTTAAAAAATATTTCAGATTGTTAGCTTTATTTGAAATGCTTTCCTAATTTGTTTTTCAACTTTGCTTTTTTTGACCTAGTACATTAAATTCTAGGTTGCTACTTAGGGCACACACCTAAAAAATGCATAATGACTTGTTAATTGAAAATAAAGCAGTGAAATACTCTAGAAAACACTAAGAAGAAATTATTAGGTAGAATTGAAGTCTAATCATTGGTAGTGACAAAGTTCAATAGTTCAATAAGCAAGTAGATTTATCCACCTAATATGTATCTAAAGTAGAAAATGTAAAAATTATAACATTATTAGGAGAAATCGAGAAAACCTCTATCTTTATTATTCTCTTTCCCTCCTCCTCTCCCTTTTACTCTCTCACTTTTCATTCCTCCCTTCCCTTCCTCACTTTCTCCTTCTTTTCTTTATGGAATTACTCTGTTGTCTAGGCTAATCTTGAATTGCTTGGCTTAGGTAATCTCTTGCCTCATCCTTCTGGATAGCTGGGATTATAGATGCTTGCCACTGCCCCTTGCTTTTATATACCTCTTGCTGAAATTGATGTATTAAGCAGTTTAAAAATAGAAGATTTGACTTTTGAG
Source organism: Dolichotis patagonum (assembly GCA_004027295.1). NCBI lineage: Eukaryota > Metazoa > Chordata > Mammalia > Rodentia > Caviidae > Dolichotis > Dolichotis patagonum. Next base: position 30,583 of record PVJX010009427.1, read on the forward strand.
CAGGGTGCAGTGTTGCATGTTTGTAATCCAACTACTCAGAAATCTGAGGTAGGAGGACTGCCAGTTTAAGGGGGCTTATAAAACATGGCCAGACTCTATCCTTCAAAAAAAAAGTTTGATTTCTATAATAAGCTTAATGAGTTATAAACATATAGAATACTATATCCAACAGAGGGAAAATGAATTCTTTTAAAATAGGAAAATTGATCATAATTATTAGACCATAAAGGAAATCTCAACAAATTATGTGTGATTCCACATATATCAAGTTCTAGAACAAACAAAACTAATTTGTGGTTGAAAAGGATCAGTATAATGGTTTCCTAAGGAAGTTAAGGGTGGGAATTGACTACAAAATTGTATAAGGGAACAGAGATATTGTCATTCTCCATCCATCCATCCATCCATCCATCTGTAGTACTGGGGATTGGATTATGTTTCCAGCTGTATTTTTTATTTTTTGGGTCTTGCCGTGTTGCTAAGCTGCCCAGGTTGGGCTCGAACTGATGATCCTCCTGCCTCAGCTTCTCAGAGTGCTGAGATCACAGGCATACTTGTCATTCTATAACCTGATAGGCCTCGGGTTACACAGATGTGTACAATTGTCAAAACCCAGGTAATATACACATAATATATGTGTTCAGTCATGGAATTTTACATAAAAAGACAAAATATTGGACATTAGTTACTATTCATATTAAAATAATTAGGAAGAATATTACTACAGTTTTGCTGTAAATACCAGTTCAATTATTTAAATATAGAATGATTAAAAATTGCATATTTTTTCATTGATTTTTATAAAATAACACAACAGAACATATAAAAATGACAATTCTATCAAATTTATTTAATATAAGAATCAGCTGGTTGAAATGACATCTGCCCTAGTGATGCTCCGGGTGGTATGTAAACAAATGCATTGTCTTGAGTGATGCTTGGGGTAAACTGTCAAGTGGTTAAAGGCACCAGAAATAAGATGGATTAATGAATAGCTAGAGAGGTGGATAAAGACAAATGTTTCATAAAGCACATGTAGTGAAATGTTATGACAGAATCTAGGTAGTGACTATGTGAGTATCAACTCTAAAACTCTGTTACATGTTTGAAAAATTTCACAAGCAGCTGTTGAAGCTTTCATCTCCCTGCTTGTATTTGAAAACTAAAACAAACAAAACTACTTTTTAAAAGAGTTAAAGTAGAAATTTTAATGAAAATCACAGTGAATGTTCTATACAATAAAACTTGTAGGGTAGAGGCTTCGGGTATGGTTCAGTGGTAAAGCATATGCTTAGTATGTGCAACGTTCAGGGTTCAATTCCTGGTGCACAGACATAAATACAAAATGTGTGGGGTATGATTAAAAAGGAAACTTACAGTTTTTTAATGAATTTGTTAGGAAATAGGAAGTACTTAAAATCAGTGGCCTTAATGTTAAATCTCAACAAATTATAAAAATAACAAAATTTGCCTTAAAAAATAATAGGATGGGAACAATAATAAAAATTAGTGGATACCATATATAGTACTGTTTAAAACATACTGCAGTCCTTACACGTAGTGCTGGTGCCTTAGAAGACATCTGTCTTATTAAAATCATGGAACAGACAAAACATTCTGTGATGGATAGCTTTATGTGTTGACTTGGCTATGTTATAATACACAGTTGTTTAATCAAGTATTACACTTGATTAAATGCCTTCACTACTGTGAAGGTATTTTTGTGAATGGGGTGACATCTATAATCAATAGACTTTAATCAAAAGAAATTACTTTCAATAGTATTTGTGTGCCTCATTAATCATTTGAAAGGTTGTAGGAGCAAAACTGATGTTTCTGGAAGAAGAAATTGTGCCTTAAGATCGTAACTCTTGCCTTCAGAGTTTCGAACCTGCCAGATTGCCCTACACATTTTAGACTTTTCAGGCCCCACAAACGCAGGAGTCAGTTTCTTGAAATAAATCAGTCTCTCTCTCTCATTTGTTCTGTTTCTTTGAAAAATGTTGATTGATAACACCATCAATCTAGAATACAAAAAGATATAAAATTCTCATCATTTAAAGACTAGTGAAATTGTCTGAGTGAATTCATCTAAGACTAGATACAAAGTATGAGAACCACTAAGAATTTGAAGGTTGTTATAATGAATCAATATTACTTGTATACTCTAGAAACCACCAATCATAAAAATAGTAGGAAAATGATCTCATCTGCAAAAGCAATAATAAACACAATGAATAGTAAGGATACCCAAGAGCAAATCTTAAACACTGTGCCCCAAGACTGTGACAAAATTAAAAAGTACCCTTTGAAGTTTGCAAAAGAAGATCTGAATTAATATATAAATAAATACCATGTTCATTAATGAAAAAGTTCAGTAGTAAGGTACTAATTCTGTAGTTCTTAAGTTTAGTTTGATTCTAGTAAATACCTCAGAAGACTTTTCTCATGAAATTTGTAGAACTATCTCTAAATTTTACTTGTGAGAGTAATTCAAGAACAGGCAAGACAGTTTTGAAGTATCAGGTGTTTAGAGAATTGCCTCATCAAATAAAAATTGAAATGCTTTACTGACAGGGATTTTTACTGTTTTTACGTAACAGGCTCTGTGGCTCAATCAGTCCATCATTAGACTGCTTCTAAATAAATACATTCTGCTTAAGTGTATGAGACCATATTGTATAATGTACATTTTCACCACTGGTTACATTAGCTCCCTTGCTTTAAATTAGTAAAGTTTGTACTTTTTTCCCCCTCCTTTTTAGTTAATTAATTATTTATTTGTTTTTGGTACCAAGGATCAAACTCGTGACCTCGCGCTTGCCAAGCAGGCGCTTATGCCGCTGAGCTAAATCCCTGACCCTCCTTTTTTTATTTAAAGAAAAAAAAAACTAAGCAGAAAAAAGGGTAGAAATAATACAGAATTTAAAAAAGATAAAAATAAGAAATGTCTACTCAAAAAAAAAACCAGAAATCACTAGCTGATAAATTATATATTGTTAGAAGTGGTTGTTCAGGTTACAAAATCAAAACATAAAAAATAGACAATCAAACAATGACAGTACAAACTATTCTGTTTGATGAACTAACAAAAACTTAGTAGTATAGTTATCTATCTTGCACACTTAAACATACATACAGTTACATCATTTTTTTTTTAAGTGGTAATACCTTGGAGGCTACTCAGTTGTACCAGGTGTAAAGTGTTACATAGTGTTTCTCACTAATGCCAAGCATCAGGCTAAGTGAGCTGGACTGGAATTACACTGATAGTCACTAGCAGCTATCTTATAACCTGCATTTAAAATGAGTCCTGAGCACTGTGGGGAAATATGACTGTCAGGTCTTTGGGGACTATTTAAAGGGTTTAATAACATAAAACATTTCATATTTTTGTCTTAGCATTTGCATTGGTAGTATTTACTGGGATCTTAGTTACCTTGTTTCATACATTGCAAAAGTAAGGTATGCAAGGGTGCTTTTAAAAAATTTAAAGGCTATTAGCAAACCTCTGTAAGATAGCTTGGATCTTGGGACTGTTAGACAAATAGCATGTCAAGTTAAAGTATCAGTTCTTTAGCTTATAAATTAAATCCAGTGTAATTCCAATAAAATCGATGTAATTAGACTTAATATCTAAAATAAATTTTTCCTTAAATGTAAAATGACAGGAAAATGCTGATGGTATATAAAATGACAGGAGAATGCTGATGTTACCAAACCCTTTCTTTTCCTTTTTTGGGGGGGAGGGTGAGGGATTTTTTTCTTGCAGGAATAATATCTATATTTTATATAGGTTTATTTCAGTTTGAATTGTGCATCAGCATAAAGCTTAATGTTTAGACTACAAAGATGTGTAAAAGAGATATAGAAATATAGGAATTTTAAATGTAATATAGTCAACAGTAAGATACTGCTTTGGAAGTATAGAGGATGGATATTTGGTCCAGAATAGGGATTCAGGTAATGATTTCATATGGTACCTAGAGTAAACCTAATCAGATCTTATAAAAATGGAAGCATGGGCTGGGGATTTAGCTCAGCGGCATAAGCTCCTGCCTTGTAAGCTCATGGTCATGAGTTCGATCCCTGGTACTGATTAAAAAAAACCCCAAAAACCAAAAAAAATGGAAGCATGCTAAGTTTTCTGAAACAATAAACCAAAAAATTTAAAATTTTTAATGTTTTGCAGGTTCTGAAATATTCTTACATGAAAGGATAGTACTTAATATTTTGGTACTTAGCACTTTCACTATGTCTTTTTTTTTTACTAACCATATTGAGGTACTGTATAGTTTATATACAGTACAGCTCATCCATTTAACGTATATAAGTTAGATTTATTTTTAATAATTGTGTATTATGTAGTCAAGTAATTACCACAACACCAAACATACAGAACATTTCTGTCATCCTAAATGTTTGTGCCTTTGATGTTTCATTCTCAAATAACTGCTCGTCTTTGGTTTCTATAGTTGTACTTTTCCTAGAAATTTATGTAAATGCAATTATATAGAGAAGACATTTTTTTTTTCCCTTTAAGGGAGGTTTGAGACAAGGTCTCACTATGCAGTCTAGGGTGCTTGAACTTACTTTGTAGCCCAGGCTGATCTTGTCTCAAGATTCTCCTACCTTAGTCTTCTGAGTGCTGGTATTATAGGTATGAGCCACCATGCTTGATTTATATTTGACATCTTTACTCAGTATACCTTGTCAGTATATACTGACAAAGTTTTTGAGATTTATCAGTCTTGAGAAAGTTGTTACATATGTTAATATTTCTTTTTAAAATTACTAAGTAGTTTTCCATAATAAATACATGTTTTAGTCTGTTTTGTGCTGCTATAACAGAATACTTGTGACTAGGTAATTTAAAAAGAATAGAAATTCATTAGCTCATAATTTTGATACCTGGGAAGTCTAAGATTACGTGCTGGCATCTGCTAAGGACTTTCTAGATGCAACATCATGTGGCAGAAGGGCAAAAAAGAGGAAAGGGGATCAAGCTCACCTTCATAATAACCTAAGTCCCATCCATGAGTGCAGGGCTGTTGGGCTGAATCACTCCTTAAAAGTCCTTTATACTGTTACTGTGACAATTACATTTCAGCATGAGTTTTGGAGGGGACAAACACTCAAACTCTTGCAAGGTTTGAAACTGCAGCTCACTCATTCATCATTTGATGGACATTTTAAATAATGCTACTGTAAGCCTTTGTGTGCAAGTCTTTGAATAGACATGTTTTCATTTCCCTGGGTAAGTACTTAAGAGTAAAACTGCTTTATCTGTTGACAGAATTGTGTTACAGTTAAAAGAAACTACCAAAATAATTTCCAAAGTGACTCTACCATTTTGCATTCTTCTTAGCAATATAGGAGCACTCCAATCATGCCTCATCCTTACTAACACTTAGTATTGTTAGTTTTCTTAACTTTAGTTATTCTAGTAATTGTTAGTGGCATCTTGTTTCAATTTTGCCTTTTCCTGATGACTAGTGATATTAAGTCTTGCTTCATTGTTGTGGATCATTTGGGTAGCTTCTTTTCTTTTCTTTTCTTTTCTTTTCTTTTCTTTTCTTTTCTTTTTTAATTTTTGTACCAGGGATTGAATTCATGACTGTGTGCTTGCCAGGCAGGCGTTTATGCCACTGAGCTCAATCCTCAGGACCCCCGCCCCCCCCCTTTTAAAAAAATATATATTTTAAATATATATTTTAAAAAATATATTAGAATATATTTGAGAGAAAGAAAGCTTCTGTCTGAGAGAGAAACAGAAGGGGTCACAAGTGAGTTGCCACAGATGTGTTTTCTAGGGACTTTTATAGAGCAAAACCACGAGGTGAGGCATGTCTAAGGTGGGGAAAGATAGCAACTCTCAAGGCAGTCGAGGCATGAGGTGGGACAGAACTATGGTCATCCAATGAGATTACAAGTGTAATTGCTCGAGTACAGTTAATTAAATTGGGATCAAATGGGGAGGTGGGCTCTGTAGCAAGTGGGCATGAATACAGAATAGGGTCTTGGCTGATAAGGGGTTGGGTTAAATGATAGGTTTTTAGCCACATAAACCTGTCAATTGTGGCAGAGGTCCAATATGGTGAGGAGACCATAAAAAGACACCTTATCAGTCTTCTTCCTCTGATGTTCTAGACCCAAGATAGACTTCCTGCCTTTTCTTCCCACTTGTGCCAAAGGCTTTCCAATCCCTAAATAAAATGTCACTCCTGCTCCACCGTCACCAGCTAGTGTAGCACCACCCCAGTGAGAGTTAATATAAGCAGCCCCCAGCCCTCTGTCTAGGGAGAAAGCCTCTGCATTTCTTCATGGCCTCTCCTGTGCCCCCTCATTAAAGGCCTCTTCATACTTTGTCTCTTTCTTATCTCTCCTGTGCTGCTTCAGATTGAGTGCCAAAATATACTCAATCATTAATGACTCGTGCTGGCTTCTTCAAGGTGATTGATACCTATTTAGAGTATCCATCCCTGATCTGTCTTCTTTAGGCTGAATGGAGTTGTAGTTGTTGATTGGCAGTAAGGGTTGCTCTGCAGATCTGCTCTAAAGGCCCTTGATAGACACTAGGCATTTTTATCTTGGGTTAGGTTTACAGCTTTAAGTCTTCATCCAATGATCTCTGTGAAAGACCTCCAAATGATACAGGGGAATGAAACTCCCAACCTACTAGATGTCCAGTACGAGTTTGTGTTCTCTAAAATTGAAGAGTGAATTTTAGGAACAATGGAAGTTAAGAGCAGGCTATATTTATTGAGAAAAAGAAAGCTTCTGTCTGAGAGAGAGAGACAGGGTAATGAGTGGGTTGCCTTAGGTAACTTTTTTCTGTAAAGAAAAAACTCTAGCTAGGCATGATGTGCATAGGTGTAATCCTAGCACTGAGGAAGGAGGGTTGCCATGAGTTCAAGACCAAGCCTGGAGTATATAGCAAGACCCTGTTTCTAAAAACCAAAAAAAAAAAAAAAAAAAAAAGGTCTTCAGATATTTCATACATACTAAAAAATGGAATTGTTTGACCACTTATTGTTAAATAATAACTTTTTTCAGTATATTCCAAATACAACTCCTTTGCCAGGTATGTTTTCCCCCTAGACTGTGGCTTGCTTTTTTGCTCATCAAATATGTCTTTTTTTTATTTTAAAGAGGGTAAAATTAAACACAACAAAACAGAACAAAACAGAACACAAGAAAGCAATTTAAGAGACATAAATTTCAAAACAAGACAATAAGAGATCTTCACTATCATATTGTCCAAATAGTTGTCCATATCTTCACATACAGAGAATTCACACAAAACTATGGAACTGATCTGAACAGGATGAGGAAGGCGTTTTAGGTCTTCAAGACCAGACAATAGGGAAGCCAACAATGGCTGTCATAGTGTCTCTCGTTCTCCTCAAAATAGCTGTCCATACCTTCATGTATGTTGAACTTAAAACAGGCTAAAATCATTCTGAACAAAGAATGATAGTATTGCTGGATTTCATATCATGAGGCTACAGAATCAGCACTAGGTACTCTTGTGTCTCTTTTTCTTCAAAGTAGTTGTTCATTTCATCATGCGTTATATAATTGGGTCTCATAAACTGTTTATAAGTTCTATGAATGCATGAGTCTCTACATGTATATCTGTCCTTTCTGTATTAGAGAGAAAAGCAAAACAAAGCAAGACAAAACAAAACAAATTCCTAGAAAAACATGAAACAAAAAATTCATATAAAACCCCAATACAAGGTGATCTACAATGGTTACTATGATGTCTCAGCAGTATATAACAATATTAACAAAAACAAAATATTGGAGACATTATAAGACTTCAAAAGCAGGTAATAATCAAACCAGAGTGGGTATCCTAGTGAATTGTGTCATCTTCAGTGTAGTTGCCTATACTCTTAGACTTGATGCTATAAATCATAACAGATTTGAATAAAATCAGTCAATACAAAACAGCAGTCTAACAAACCAGATTCAAATAAGATAAATCATAATAAGACAGTGTAAGTTACACAGGGCTTCAGATTAAGTTAATAGGAAATTAAGGATGATTACCATAATATATCCTGCTATTTTTGGGATAGCTGTCTGTACCCTCAAATCTAGCACAAGTAGACAAACTGGAACAGAATATAATCCATCTAAACAGAGTGGTGAGAATAATATAGATTTTAAATCCTGTTACACTATTAACAATATCCTCTGCCTTCCTCTTTTAGACAATTCCTCCCCTTTCACTCCACAGGGTGCTGCGCATTTTGGGTACCACCAAACCCCTCAGTTTTTAGACTGGGGGGAGCAAACTGCTATTTATCCTAACTGGTTCTGAACCTTCTGACTCCTGGGCTTGATCTGGAGTTGTATTCCTTTACCTACAAAAGCCTCAAGGTTTTCCTTCATTGTAGCTGTAGTTCTCTACTACACAAAAGTATCATGTCTTTTCAACCTATCTGCAGGTGCTGGTCGAGTTACCCCTATTTCTCTCTGGTTCCCTGTCACATAGAGCATTGTTTTCTCATATTTGACTTTCTGTCCATAAACCCTCTTTCAGGTTAATTATGTTTCCAATACAGAGCATCTCGATGTACCCTATCTCCTGATCTACTGTGCCTGTGTTTCTTTTTGATGTTAGTGTATTCTGATCTACTGTTCCTGTGTTTCTTTTTGATGTTAGTGTATCAAGGCCATCTATGTTAGGGATTACAGCCAATCTTCTCTGCCTCATTTCTGCTATGTTATTTTTCTGCCATTGGTTTTCTACTTTTCTCCTTCATTCCACTGTCTGCCCTGTTCATTGAGGAGTCTCTACCACTATTCCTGAAATCCTGGTATTTTTTTTCTCTTCTCTCTCTCTAGAATGTCCTTCAGTATTTTTTGTAGGGTTGGATTGGTGGTCACGAATTCCCCTAGTTCCTGTTTGTCATGGAAGCATCTTGTTTCTCCATTAATTTCTAGAGACAGTTTTGCAGGGTACATGAATCTGGGCTGGAGGTTATTTTCTTTCAGGGCTTAGATTACTTCACTCCAAGCTCTTCTTGATTTGATGGTCTGTGTTGAGAAGTCTGCCATGATTTTGATGGGTTTTCCTTTATAGGTGATCTGTTTCTTTTCTCTGACAGCTTTTAATATTCTGTTCTTATATTGAATTTCTGGGATCTTGATCTTATGTGTCTGGGTGTAGCTCTGTTTTGGTTGTAGGTGGCTGGAGTTCTGTATGCTTCATACATCTGTGTATCATTTACTTTTGTTATGCTTGGGAAGTTTTCCTTAATGATTTCTGTGAATAGTCTTTCTAATTCCTTTGTTTTGACTCCTGCTTCTTCGTTCACATTTTTTATTCCTAGATTATAGATCCTCCTGTTGTCTTCTAGCCTTTGTATTGTTACTGCCTGTTTCCTTGTTATTTTTAAGAGATCTTTCCTTTCATGATCACACATTGCAAACCTGTCTTCAAGTTTTAATAGTCTATCTTTAGTTTCTTTCAAGCAGTTTTGCCAGCTTTCAGTAGAGTTTTTAGTTTCCTGGTATTCTTTGAATCTGCTTCATGTATTCTAGGTTTTCTTTATATTTTTCATCGAATGTTTCTCTGTTTTCTTTGTGTTCCTCCATTCTTCCATCTGTGTTTCCTTGAGAGGTGCTTATCATTTCTTTTATTAATGTACTTATATCTTGCTTAACATGAATTAATATTTCAATTTTGATCTCTTCTATGAGGTCCCAAAGATATCTGTTTATGTCTGCTGATGCCGTGTTTGATGTTGTATGTTAGCTGCCCTCAATATCTTTTGTATTTACCTCTCCCGGATCAATATTCTCAGGGTTGGGAGCTGGGGGCTTTTTCTTATTTCTTTTTCTTGTCATGTTTTTGGTTCCTTCCATACAAGTGTATAGTGGAGTTCCCAGCCCCTTTCCCTGTTGGTTACAGCTCCTCTGAAGCATGCAGGCTAGGAGTTTCTGCCTTCTCCGGTCTGCTGTCAGTCACTGAGGTGCAGGCAGGGGCAGTGTATGCTGGCCCCGCCCCTCCGGGCCAGCCCACCTTTGGGAGCCTTCACTGCCTCAGTGCGTGTTGCGCATGGGCAGTTGGTTTGGGACAACTTATTGGGTCCCAGTCAGGGGTGTGACCCAGGCCAAGCAGATCCCACCAATCTGCTCTGGGAGGGGAGCAACCAATTGAAGTCACTGCCATTCCCAGTTTGGGCCGTCCTGCTGGACTCCAACATGTTGTCCAGTTGGTCGCCCCTTTTCCATGGGAGGGTCTTATTCTCAGCACTCACTGTGGGTTAATGCGGGTCCCTCTCTGGCTCAGTTCTCTGTTGGGCTCCCTGAAGTCTGACTTAAGCGCTGCTGCGGCACGAGTTCACGGCGGCTCCGCGCGAGGGGCAGCTCAACTCCATGCAGGAGGCCGCTCAGGCCAGTCGCATCCGCACAGGTTTGGGCGCTCAGGCCAGACTTGGCCAGAGTGCGAGGCATGACCACTGATCTTAGCTTCTCTAATGGTAGCCCTGGGCCTTCATATTTGAGCAGCTCTTTTCCCTTCAATTCCTTCTTAGGTTGAGAGAATCCATCTCCCTCTGTCAGGATCTCTCCAGAATGTTTTATTCTGGCATCTGAGCTGTCTCTCTTAGAGAGGCTCCATATCCTGCTGCTTATCGGTCTGCCATCTTTAGCTTCTCCCCTCAAATATGTCTTTTAAAGAGTAAAGTTTCCAAATATTGATGAAATTTATTTCATCAAAATTTTTTAGTTTATGCATTTATGTCTTATTTTAGAACTTTGAACTATCCCAATGTCATAAAGTTTTCCCCATATTTTCTTTTAATAATTTTAGTTCGTACAGTTTCTTAAGATATAAAGTTGGCTCCAGTTTCTTGAGCTAGCATCATTTGTTAAATGATTATCTTTTATCTAGTATACCTTGTTTATAATCAATTGACATGTTTATGTTGTTTCTCTTAAACTCTTTTTTATTTTGAAGAGAATAAAACCAAACAAAATAAAACAGAATAGAGTCAATCAAAACAAAACAGTGAACATGGTACATGACTTCAAAACAAAATACAAGGAGATCAGCAATGACTACCATAATGCCTCTTCAAAATAACTGTGCCTACCATGAGGCATAATAAAATAAAAATAGTACAGAATAAAACAAATAAAAACAAAACAATGGAAGCAATACAGAACTTCAAAACAATAGTAAAATAGCAGTGGCTACCATAATGCCTCTTGTTATCTTCAAAGTAGTTACCTATCAGACATAATACAATCAAACCAAACAGAATAAAATCAATCAAAACAAGACAATGAAAGCAGTACAAGACTTCAAAACAACATAATAGGAAATCAATAATGGCTACCATAATATATGTTGTTATCTTTGAAATAGTTGCCTATGCCTTCAAATATAATAAAATTAGACAAACCATAACAGAATAAAACCAAACAGAACAATGAAAACAATATGGGATTCAAATCACAATAATAGATTAACAGTGGCCACTACCTTCCCTTTTTAGACACTTCCTCCCCTTTTACAATATGTATTATGCATTTTGGATCCCACTAACACCTTTAGTTTTTTATACTAGGGAGACAACACCATATTCACTGATGGGACTCTGAATCATTTCATTTATGAGCATTATCTCAAGTTGTATCCATTTAACTACAAGAGCCTTGAGGTTATCTTTCTTTATAGTTGAGTAGCTTTGCATTGTATAAAAATGCCATGTCTTTCTTATCCGTGCTGCAATTGCTGGGCAAGCTACCCCCGCTTCTTTCTGGTTCCCTGTTACATAGAACATTATTCCCTCTCCTTTGACTTTGAGTCTGTGAACCTCCTTTCAAGTTAAATGTGTTTCTTGTATAAAGCATATTGATGGATCCTGTCTCCTGATCCAGTCAGCCTGTTTCTTTATATTGATAAATCAAGTCTGCATTAATGGTTATGCATTAATGGTTATGACTAACATGCACTGCCTTGTCTCTGCCATGCTATTTTCTTGCTGTTGGCTGCTTACTTTTCCCCTCCAGTCAGTTGTCTAACCTACTTTTCCCCTCCATTCAGTTGTCCCCCTTTGCCACTGTTCCTGGAACCATGGTCTTTTTTATCTCTAGAATGTTCTTCAGTATTCTTTGTAGGGTTGGTTTAGTGGTCATGAATTCCCTCAGTTGTTCTTTGTCATGGAAGTATCTTGTTTCTCCATTAAGTTTGAAAGACAGTTTTGTAGGGTATATCAATCTGCTATGGAAGTTGTTTTCTTTCAGGACTTGAAATTCTTTACTTAAAGCTCTTCTTGACTTAAAGGTTTGTGTTGAGAGGTGTCGTGATTCTGATGGGTTTTCTTTGATAGGTGATCTGGTTTTTTTTTTTTTTCTTTAACAGCTTTTAATATTCTGTTCCTGTGTTGAATTTCTGGGATCTTGATTATTATATGTCTTGGTGTAGATTTATTTTGGTTATGGCTTGCTGGAGTTCTATGTGCTTCACTTATCTGAATGTCACTTCCTTTCCCCATTCTTGAGAAGTTTTCTGATATTATTTTTGTAAATAGACTTTTAATGTCATTTGTATTGACCCCTGCTTTTTCACTCACACCTATAATTCTTAAGTTATGTTTCTTTGGGTTGTCTTGTAGCTGTTGAATTGTTACTTCCTGGTTCCTTGTTACTTTTAAGAGATCTTTCCTTTTGTGATCACAAGCTGCAAACCTGTCTTTAAGGTTTGATAGTTGATCTTTAGTTTCTTTCAAGTAGTTTTGCCAACTTTCAATGGAATTTTTAATTTCCTGGTAATCTCTTTGAATCTGTTTCCTGTATTCTAAATTTTTTTAATATTCTTCATTGAAGGTTTCCCTCCTTTTTCTATGCTCCTCCATTTTTTAATCTATGTTTTCTTTAGAGGTGCTTAGCAGTTCTTTTATTATGTTTTTCATTTCTTATTTTTACCTGAGATAGTATTTCTGTTGTAATTTCTTTTATAGCCTCATGAAGTTGTTTCTTTACTTCAGTTTGCTATCTCATCAGAAAGTTCAGGTGTGCGACTCCCAATCTCTTGTGTGTTAACATTTCCTGGACTTGTTCTACTTGGGTTGGAGGCCAGAGACTGCCTTTTGCTTCTTCATCTTGACATATTCCTGGGTTCTTCCAAGCAAGTGGGTAGTGGGGTCCCAGGCATTTCCCATGTTGGCTACAATTTCTCTGAAGCTAGACTGTTTGGTTTTGCTAGCCAGTGTTGGCTACCAGTATCTGGTGGTGGCCATTGGGTGTGCTGGTGCAGTGCTGTCTGCTGCTTTTCCCAGTCTATGCTGGCTCCCTGATGGCTGGTGGAGTACATGGGGACAGGGCTGGCCATTGCCTGCATACCTGGGCTGGTCACTGGTGGGGATCCTCCATGGCTCCTGTAGTATGTGCTGGGGCTGGCCAGCCGCTTCCTTCAGACTGAGCTGGCTACTGTGGGAAACCTCCGCAGTGGCCTCTGGAATGCATGTGGGAGTGGGCTCAGTCCAAGCAGTTTCCGCCTGTCTGCACCCAGCTAGGAGCTGCTGGAGGAAGCTGGTGGTCGTTCTGATTCTAGGCTTAGGCAGCCCGACTCCAAAATGGCTCCTGGCCAGTTGCTCTTTCCCACAGGAGAACTGAATCTTTTGCACTCACTGCCAGCCAGTGCAGTTGTCTGCGTCTGCTGCTCCCCTCCACCACCGCATCTCTTTGCAGTGGCCTCTGGGGTCAGCAACCGCCACCATTACCATGACTGTGTGTTCCCAGATTCCAGTGGCTCCTCGTGGTTCTTGGTGAAGGCGTCACCAGCTACTGCCTTCTTTGTTTAAGTGTTTCTTTTTACTCTCTCTGTGGGCTTCAGTTCTCACTTTATATTCTTGTTTGGTTCAGGAGACTCACTTCTTTCCTTCTTGTCTTCCCCATGATGCTATATTCTGGTATCTGGATTGTGTCTCTCAGAGAGGCTGTTTATTCTGCTTTTTATTGTTCCGGCATCTTCCTGGAAGCCGTGTTTATGTTTTTGATGTAGTGCATTTAAGCTGTTTTTTTCTTTGTTTGTGCATTCCATAAGAATCCAGTGCTAAATCCAAGATCATGAAAATTTACCCCATATTTTAACAGTTTTGTAGTTCTTATATTTAGGTCCTTAATCCATTTTGAGTTATATTTGAAATGAAATAGGGCTTTAATTTGATTCTTTTGTGTGTGAAAATGTTCTAGTACCATTTGTTGAAGAGACAGTTTTTCTAACTGAATGATCTTGGTTTTCTGGACTGTCAGTTCTTTTCCATTAAGAACATAGTAAATCAATTAAACCTAACAGACATAACATAGAACACTCGACCAAACGAAGCAGTTCTTAAGTATGCATAGAACATTCCTTAGGATAGACCATAAATAATCATTAATAAGTTTATAGAAATGAACATTATCCAAGGCATCCTTCTGCTCATAGTGAAATTAGGTTAGAAATCAATTAATGGAAGAAAAACTGGAAATTTTGCTAACGGAAAAGTGAGCAGCACACTGCTAGACAACTAGTGGGTGAAAGAAATCAGTATGGAAATTAGAAAATGCATTGAGACAAATGAAAATGAGAATATAGCATAACAAAACTTATGGTATACATACAATGAAAATGATATTGAGAGGAAAATTTGTAGGTTTAAATTGCCTCTGTTAAGAAAGCAGAAAGGAAGCTGGGCTTGGTGGTACATGTCTATAATCCCAGCACTTGGGAGGCAGAGGCAGGAGGATTGACATGAGTTTGAGGTCAGCATGGGCTTGTGAGCTCAAGACCAGCCTAGACTATATAGTGAGACCCTATCTTTAAAAAAAAAAAAGACAAAAAGAATCTCAGTTCAACAAACTAAATTTTCAGTTTAAAAAAGAAAAAGGTACTGAATTTAAAGCTAGCAAGAAGAGAATAATAACAATTAAATCAAGGATAAATGAAATAGAAAAACAATAAGGAGAATTAGTGAAACCAGACTAAATTCTTTGAAAAGATCAGCAAATTGACAAACTCTTAGCTGATTTAAACAAAAGAGACAAGATGAAAATAACTATAAGCAGACAATAAAGTTTGAATATTACTTCTTGACAGAAATTAAAAGAATTGTGAAGAGAATACTGTGAATGATTTTCTCTAGTAAATCAGAGAATGTGAATGAAATGGTCAGATGTCTGGAAGTTGAAACAGAAGAAATAAAAGATCTCAAAAGACCTTTAATAAGTATAGAGATTGAATCAGTAATCAAAGAACCTTCCAACAAAGGTTAAGTCCAAGACTAGATGACTTCACTGGTGGATTCCACCAAGAATCTAAATACTTGACACCGACTCTACTCAGCCACTTCTGAGATGAAAGAGGAGAGGTCCTTTCTAACATACTCTGTGAGACCATCATTTTGTTCTGATAACCAAAGTCTAACAAGACACCACAGCAGAACTAAGGACCAAATCCCCTTAGGAATATAAGTGCATAAACTAACAAAGCGCTGCACCAGGAAACCAAATCCAGGAACACAGTAAAAGGATATATACTATGACCAAATGAAGTTTATACCTTGTAGTTAAAGGTGTTCAGATTTTCTTGTGTATTTGTGTGTGGTACTAGGCATTGAACTTGGGGCCTGCCTCTACCACTGAGTACACTCCCAGCCCTGCAGAGTTGGTACAAATTAAGTAAATCAGTTAATGAAATATACTATATTAAAAGAACAAAGGAAAAAATGATTATCTCAGTAGAAGCAGAAAAAGCATTATATCAGCACTCTTACCATAAAGACTCAGCAAACTAGGAATAGAAAAAAAAACTTCAGTTGGACATGTGCCATATGCCTGTAGTCTTGGGTGCTTAGGAGGCTGAAACAGTAGAATTGCAAGTTTTGAGGCCAGCCTAGGCAGCTGTGTCCAAATAAAGGGCAGGGGACTTCACTCAGTTGCCTGGCATGCACCAGGCCTTGGGTTCAAAGATCATGCATGATAAACCCTCAAGTAGCATCATACTAAATGGTAAGAGGCTGAAGCTTCCCTCAAGATCAAGAAGAGAGAGAGACACATTTTCACTGTAATTTGACATTGTATGGCTCTATTTGGAAGTTGGATTTTCTTCTATGTTAAAATTAAGTTTAAAAGTTCATTTGAAATATTTGGTTATCTATTGTATCTGCTCCACTGCAGCATTTTTCTCAAGAGTGTGTTTTGTCTGTCTGTTTTTCCTATTCAGTTTTCTTCAGGAACAGGAAAAGATCTTGTTTCCTGTTTCTTCTCAGTTAATTCTTTTTGAATGAGGAGGTTTTCTCCTGTAGCACATCTTAGGATATCAGATGATAGTAGCTCGGGGTAGTTACTGTATTCCAAGTTGATAGTAATTTTATTTATGAGCAGGGTTGCATGTTAGACTTAAATTTCTCAGCCAACTAGTGAAGATTGACTGCCGCAGGGCTGAAGACAGCACAGGCTGCCATCTTCCTGCCACACCAGCAGCCCGGTTTCTGCCAGCCTAGCTTGTTTGTGTGATTCCTAATTTAGTTCTGTGTCTCCTACTTCTTCAAACTCTGAACAAGGCAGCTCACTCTGTGAGACCATGTTCCCTGTTTTTGTTGTTGCAAATGCTGAGTTTAAGTTTTGTGTGACTTCCGGAAGTTTGCTGGAAAAATTGTACTCTTCCTTTTCTTTAGAGTTTTGGAACCTCATGCTCATCTTTTCCTTTATTCTCCAGATAGTCTCCTTTGTGGCATTTTTTGCACTTAACTCTCACATGTCTCCTAATTTGATTGGAGATCATGTTTCTTATTCTCTTTGTTACTTTTAGATGGTTTCTGAGTAAAGATTATGACTTTTCTGTCATTTAAGACCCAAAGTACTTGAAGTGTATTTTTTGTTAGTGGTTTGTATATTAAGTTAGGCAAACTCTTTAAACTGGATCAACTTCATAATTGCAAACTGTGAAATAAAATATTTCTATTTATTTAACAATACTTTTATGGCATTTACCGTATGCCATGTGTTTTCCAGCCACTTTACTAATGTGTACTCTCACTTACTCCTTAGAGTAATCTTATAAAGTATGTCTTCTTTTTATTTTCATGTTATTGGTGTGAAACTTAAGCATTGTTAGGAAAATTAACGTGTCTAAGGGCACCTAACTGATAAGAAATCGGAATACTTTCTACTTCTCATTCTATGATTATAGCATTTGTGGGTCTTGCCAGTACCTGTTTATGCCCGAAACTGATGAATCCTTTGAGAGCCTGTGTCTCATTCATTTTACGTAGGCATTCCTCATTTTAGTGCTTTCATTTCCTTTTTTTTTCTCCCCTGTAAAGTACTGGGCCTTTGCACAGAGCTACATCTCCAGCCCTTTTATTTTATTTTATTATTATTATTGGGTTTTTTGAGACAGAGTTTTGCTAAATCACTTAAGTTGCCCAGGCGGGTTTGAATTTGTGTTTCTCCTGCCTCAGCCTCCCAGAGTGCTGGGATAAACAGGCATTTGTCACATGCCTGATAAATATTTTTTTCAAGTTGAAAATTTGTGACAACACTGTTGAGCAAGTTTGGCAGTGTCCTTTTTCTAACAGTTTGCACTCATTTTATGTTTCTGGATCACATTTTGGTAATTCTTTTTTGTTTGTTTTTGTTTTTTGAGACAGGGTCTGGCTATATAGTTCAGGCTGGCCTTGAACTTACTGTGTAGCCAAGGCTGACCTTGAACTCCCTACTATCCTCCTGCTTCACTCTACTGAGTACTGGTATTACTGGTATGGGCCACCACACCTGGCACATTTTTATAATTCTTACAGTATCTCAATTGTTATTATTTCATTGCAGTGTGTTATGATCAGTGGTCTTTGATGTTATTATTGTCACTGTTTCGGGGTGCTACAAACTATACTTTTATAAGAGGGAACTTAATGGATACAGGCTGTGCATGTGTATTCTAATTTTTCTACCAACCTGCTGATGTCTTTTTTTCTCTCTCCTTGGGCCTTCCTGTTTCCTGGCTACCACAATATTGAAGTTAGACAGTTGTAATCCTACAGTGGCCTTTGAGTCTTCAAGTGGAAGGAAGAGTTTCTTGTGTCTCACTTTTTTTTTTTTTTTTTGGTGGTTGGGTATCAAACTGCTACCTTTGCACATGCCAGGCAAGTGCTTTATCTCTGCTCGTTTGCTTGCTTCTCTCTCTGTCTCTGTCTCTATGTCTGTCTGTCTCTCTTCCCTGTAGTACTGGGGATTTGAACTCAGGGCTTTGCACTAACAAGCATCCCAACAGTGACGTTTATCTCCAGTCCTATGTCTCCTTTTAAATCAAAAGTTGGAAATGATTAAGCTTAATAAGAAAGGTATATCAAAAGCCAGGACAGACTGAAACCTTGCCTACTGAACAGGTAGGCAGGTTGAGTATAAAGGAAAGTATTTAGTAAATGCAAAGAGAAATTTCTTGAAGGAAATTTAAAGTGCTATTAGAACAGACAAACAATAAAAAAGCAAAACAGTTTTATTGCCAATATGGAGAAAGCTTTAGTGGTCTGGATAGAAGATCAAATCAGCCACAACATTCCATCGAGCCAAGTGTAATACAAGATCATACCCTTCAATTCTATCAGAACTGAGAGAGAGGCAAAGGAGCTGAAGGAAAAATTCAAATCTAGCAGAGATGGTTCATGCATTTAGAGAAAGAAGTTGTTTCCGTAGCATATAGGTGCAAAATGAAGCAGCAAATGGAGATGTAGAAGTTGCAGCTAACCCAGAAAATCTACCTGAGATAATGGAGGAAGGCAGCTACCCTAATGTAGAGAAGCAGCCTTATGTTGGAAGAAGATCCCATCTAGGACTCTTCATGACTAGGGAAAAGTCAGTGCCAGGGTTTAAAGGAAAAGCTAACGCAGCTGGTGACTTTAAGGTGAAGCCAGCATTCATTTACCCTGAAATCTTAGGGTGTTTAAGAATTATTCTAAATCTACTCTGCCTATGCTCTATAAATGGAACAATAAAGGCTGGATGACAGCACATGTTTACAGCATGGTTTATGAAATATTTTAGGCTGACTGTTGAGATTTACTGCTAAAAATAAACGATTAATTTGTAAATACTACTGCTTATTGATTATGTTCCTGGTCACCCAAGGACTCTGATGGTCTTGCCTGGCAATGCAGCTTTCATTTGGCAGCTCATGGGTCAAGGAGTAATTTTGATTTTCAAGTCTTATGATTCAAGAAATAGATTTCATAAGGCTATTGCTGCCATAGGCAATGATTCCTCTGATGGATCTGGGCAAAGTAAATTGAAAAACTTCTGAAAAGTATTCACCATTCTAGAGGTCATTAAGAACATTCATGATTTATGGGAAGAGGTCAAAATACCAACATTAACAGGAGCTGGTGTGAAATTGATCTCAGTCCTGAAATTGATGTCTTTGAGGGAGTTTAAGGCTTCAGTAGAGGAAATAGCTAGGTGTGGTGGATTAGCAAGAAAATTAGAAGTGGAGCCTGAAGATATGAGTAAATTTCTGCCATCTCATGATAAAACCTTAAGTGGAAAAATTTTTTATGGATGAGCAAAAAGAGTAGTTTCATGAGAGGGAATCTACTCCTGGTGAAGATGAGTGAATATTGTCTAGCAACAACAAAGAATTTAGAATATTATATAAACTTAGTTGGTAAGATGGTGGTAGATTTTAGAGAATTGGCTCCAATTTTGAAAGAAATTCTACTGTGTGCAAAATGTTTTTAAATAACCTTGCATGCTACAAAGAAATCTTCACAGAAGCAAGAGTCAGGAGATGCAGCAAAGTTCATTCTAATTTTATTTTAAGAAATTACAGCTGGGTGTGATAAAGAAAAAAATTTTCTTACATACTGATTTTTGTATATCTTGGTGAATGTTGTCATTACTTATTTATTAATTCTTTATGTCAACATTCATATAGTCTAATAGCAATTGTTTTTTCCCCTTTCTTTTCTGCTTTAAGCTATTATTTCTTTTTTATTGACTAGAACTTCCAGAAAAATGTAGAATAGTACTTAGTGGCAGTACTATGTATCTATGTCTTATTTCTGAATTCTTTTCTGAATTTTTGATGTTAGACCTTCCAATATCTTTTTTGCTGAAAAGTTTGCTAAAGGTGATATCTGTTTCTAGCTTGCAAATAAATATTTAAAAAAGAATTGCAGCTGGGTGTGGTAGCATAGGCCTGAAATCCTATTTGGGAGGCTGAAGCAAGATTACAAGTTTGAAGCCAGCCCTAGCTACTTTGTGAGACCCAGTCTCAAAATAAAATTAAAAAGGGTCAGGAATGTAGTGCAGGGGTATGGCATTTGTCTAGTATACCTGAGTTCCTAGGTTTAATCCATAGTATCCCCTCAACACACAAAATTGCCACAGCCATCCCAGTGTTCTGTATCCACCACCCTAATCATTCAGCATCCATTAACACTGAGGCCAAACCCTCTAGCAGCAAAAAAGTTTATGACTTGCTAAAGGCTCAGATGATTGTTAACATTTTAAAGGTATATTTAAAAATTAAGGCACATACACTTTTCATATATAATGCTGTTGTACATTCAGTTGACTCCAGCTGTCTTACTTTTTTATCACTGAGACACAATACACAATACCCACAAGTTAAAGGAGGAAAGGTTTATTTAGGCTTGCAGTTTGTAGGTTGGCTAAAAGGCAGGATACCATGGTAGAGGGGCATGGTGGTGGCAGGAAGCAAGGAATGATGAAGGAAAGGAAGGAGGTATATAACCTTCAGGCCATGCCTATAGTGACCCCTCCTCAGATCGGACCTCACCTCCCAGCATCACCATATCTAGCCATAAATTTATCAGTGAACTAATCCATTGATCAGGCCTCAGTGAAACAGTCACTTCCCAGAAGCCTCACCTGTCAGTATGGGGGGATGTCTAGATAAATATAATGTGAACATAACTTTTTTTTGTAGTCCTGGGGATTGAGCCCAGGGGTTTTTGTGTGTGTGTGTGTGTGTGTGTGTGTGTGTGTGTGTGTGTGTGTGTGTTTGTGTTTTGAGAGAGAGAGAGAGAGAGAGAGAGAGAAAGAAGAAGGAAGGAAGGAAGGAAGGAAGGAAGGAAGGAAGAAAGAAAGAAAGAAAGAAAGAAAGAAAGAAAGAAAATATCTTGGGTTGCCTAGGCCAGCTTGAACTTGTGATCCACCTGCCTCAGCCTCCTAGGATGCTGGGATTATGGGAATGTGCCACTATGTCCAGCTAACCATAACTTCCTTATGCACTGGGGAGCCAAAAAATTTGTTCACTCACTTTATTGTAATATTTGCTTAATTATGATGGTGAGACCAGACTTGCAGTATTTCCAAGGTATGCCTGTGTTCTTAGTGCATGTTAGTTAATATCTGAAATCCGGAAAATATTTGTGAATTATACTTTTTTATTAGGAGACAGATAACTTGCCAGCTGTTAGTTCTGTGTAGCTTTAGTTGTCCATTCTGCTTGTTTTAAAAAATTTTATTTTGTATTCAGGTCATCATTTTAATGATGTGGTATTTTTTTGTAATAATAACTTTAAAAATAGCCATGTATTTCAGAGCAAAATTATGAAGATTTCTTTATGAAAATGTTGTCAATGTGCTGATAATATAAGCATTAGTTTCCTTGCCTGTTTGCTGCCTATGTTAAAAATTATTTTTTATATTTTAATGTTATATTTAAGCAGTGTCATTTATAAAATAATGAGGCAAGTAATTCAGGGTAGTATGAGATGATTGGTTATTTTGTATTTCATTTGTTTTTATTGAGTTTTAGTTTACTGTAAAAATATGTATTACTGTTTATCTATTATCCCATTGATGGATACTTGGACTGTTTTTAATTATTAAGACTAAAAGGTTTTTTTTGTTGTGCGGGGGACTGAACTCACGACCTCACGCTTGCCAAGCAGGGACTTACACCACTGAGCTAAACCCCTAGCCCCGTATTTTTTTTTTTTGCAGAAGTGTTTTTGTGGACATATTTTTATTTCTTTTGTTAAATACCTCATATTAAGATTGCTATGTGAGATTAGATAAATGATTTTTTTGATAAATGTTTAATTACAGAATAAATGCCAGAGCTGGGCACATGCTTGTAATCCCAGCCCTAGGGAGGCTGAGGCAGGAGAATTGTGAGTTTGAGGCCACTTGTGCTCCATAGGGAGATCAAGGCCAGCCTGAGCTATATAATTAAAGATTGTGTCTCAAAAACAAAACAAAACAAAACAAAACCCAAATTCCTGACTTTTCCCCAAAGTGTTTATGCCATTTCACATTCCTACTAACAGATGACATGTTAAGAGTTTCATTGCTCTTTCTCTTCACTAAAGTGTATTTGAAGTTGTTAGTCTTTAATTTTAGCCATTTTGGAAGATATATTTATTTTTTAGTATATGTGCTGCTGAAGTGAGCATGATATATTTATTTTTAATGTTCATTATTTTGATTATTGATATACTTTTTCTGTTACACCGTGAATAATTTGGACAGTCTTAGGTATTTTTATCCTAGCGATAAAGTTAAATGGGTTCATTATATAGTCAGTTCTGACACCATCTGTACATTTGGAGGTCTGGCACTTCTGAGTTGACTTTTACTTCTGACACAGCTTGTATGTTTGGGGGCCTCAAGACCACTCTCAGAGCTGTTGGGGAGTTCACTCAACATTTTGACTTAGTTTAGCCAAAGGACCCATTTGAAATCAGCCAAGGGAAGAGGTGTTCAGCATAAAAGAGAGTTCTAATAACAGCTCTTCCAGGTGTCCTCTCCCAGTGGAATTGACAGCAAAAATGCATGGCAGTACATGCAGAGCATTGTCAATTAGAGAAGCTTGCCTGAGCATTGGTGTGCTAATTTTTTATTTAGGTTCAGTTACTTAGATGTGATTGACTATCGTGTTACTGACCTTTGGGCCAACTCCTCCTAGAAGTTTAGTTGATACTGTGTGGCCCAAAGTTATCTTCACATCCCTAGTAAATCACATTATAGCATGAACTGTTTAATGTTGTGCAAAGTCCCTAGGTAAATAAAAATACTCTCTATTAAGCAAAATATTCCAAGGATTTAGATGTTGCCTCCCAGAGATCAGAAACAGTGGAAAGGAGGAGTTCTCTTTAGCTAAGATATTAATTCTACATGGTATATTTATAGACTCTTTTTAAAAATCTAATATATGAAAATGGTTGCATTAAAACTTATGTAATCTATGATCAAAATCAAGAAACTTAACTTAGCTATTTAATCCAAGTTTATGAGGAATCTGAAATCTGATTATATAGCTTTTGTCAGTTTTTCATTTATTCAGTAAATATTTATTAAACTTCTGCAGTGTCCAGGTGTTGTACTACGTATATAAATTCTAAGGTACAAAGTATGTTTACTGCTTTTAGAGAGTTCTACACTCACTTAAGTTTAGCTGAGGCCTAGGTTGTGAATGTATAGAGGTGAGGACACACTAAGTAATCAGCTCCTGATGGTCTCCTGTGTCGTGTTAAGGAAGTGCGATTCATACTCTGAAGGTGATGAGGAATAATTTCTTAAATGTTATCAGGAGAATGGCTTAATCAGATTGGTTTTGGAAAATTATTTAGAGCATTGGGTTTTATTAAAGATTTAATCTTCATAGGGGTCTAGTCATTCCTTTTAGACAATATGGAATTTATATTTCTCCATGTAAGTATATGAGTTGATTAAAAATTATTTTTTCAAATTGCAGAAAGAAAAGATTACTGGGAAAAACATACAAAGCAGAAAATATCCCCTTTATGTAATAAAAATTTGAAGTGTATTTTTTGAGTATCTTCTACATCTGTATATGCTTTTCAGGTATTTTTGATTATATACAGGTATCTATATTACACAGATATATATATTAATGTATTTTAAAAATAAAAGGAAATCTTTATATTTCTTCTGAAACTAGTTACAAAAAACCCTAATGTAGTTTCTTTATCACAGTGGTTATAATTATTTCATTTATCATTAAATAATTTTTGTGTAATGATTTGTTTACTATCTGCTTGTCCTTCTCATTGTTTGTCTTATTAACTGTTTTATCTTTAGGATCTATACAATGGCTGGCTCAGTATAATCAGCCAAGATGCATTTATTGTATGAGTTAATTGAGGATATATTTCTAATGCCAGTACATAAAGAGGTACTACATTCTTCATAGTGGCCACATAGGATTCTTCTGATGAGTGTAATATAATTTATTTTGAGGAGTTATTTTGATTTAATTATTAAATTAAAAATATATAGTGAGAATATAAATGGTATAGCTGTAGCGGAAAACAGTTTGGCAGTTCTTCAGAAGTGAAGCATAGAATTACCATATGGCATAGCAGTTCTACTCCTTGTTATATATCCAAGAGAGTTTAAAGTATGTGTCCACACAGAAACTTGTACACACAAATGTTTATAGCAGCTTTGTAACAGGCAAGATGTGGAAATAGTTCACATATTTGTTAGTTGAATTGATTAATGACAAGTGGTATATGTATATAGTGAGATACTATTTAGCCATAAAAAAGAAGTGACATATTAATAATGCTTTTTTCATGGTGATGGTGTTGGGGGTCAAGCCTAGGACCCTGATCATGCTAGACTAGTGGTCTACAACAGAAGGATAACTCCAGCCCTGATAATGCTATACCTTTGATGAAAACATAAAATTATATACTAAGTAAAAGAAGCCAGACATAAAAGTTCACATATTATATAATTCCTTTCATATGAAATATCTGTAATCAACAAATTCATAGAAACAGAAAACTACGTTAGCTATTGCCAAAGGATGAAATAGGAAGGAATGAGGAGTGATTACTTAATGGGTATAAGGTACTGTTCTCGGGTGATGAAAAAATTTGAAACTAAGGAGCAGTTGTGGTGGCCTAACATTGTGAGTGCACTAAATGCCACTGAATATACAAAGTGATTAATTGTATCTTATGTGAATTTCACTTCAATACAAATTACATATATATAGTCATGTGATGCACATTCAAATAAATAAAATTTCTTGTTTTTTTTTTTGATGTGTGATAAATTATAATGAATAGATTTCCAAATATTTATCATATTAATTTTGGGTAGTTTTTTTTTCTTCTATCTTGAATTTGTTTTCTCTCTTTGGAAGGGAAAATTGGTAGACTTGGTAACTGTTTAATCACTAAAAATTCCACTGAAAATGTTTAAATTAGTTGATGCCGATGTTCAGAATAAGAGTTCTTTTTTCTTGCAGTCCTTACATGAAAATCTTTATTTGGAACAAGCTGAGTTACGTCAAGGTTTAAATATTGCCTTTAGGATTTTTTTTTTTTTTGGTACTGGGGATTGAACTCAGCACTGTGCGCTTACAAGGCAGGTGCTTGTGCCACTGAGCTAAATCCCCAGCCCTGCCTTTAGTTTTTATAAGATAGTCTTAAAATTCCATTTCTTAAAAAAATATACAGGTAAATTTTCTAGATTTTTTTTAAATGGCAAAAATATGAACTAGTTCATTTTAATTAGTCTTTTTTGACCTGGTTATTAATAATGGGTGGGGAAATAACATATTTGTACTAGTGATAATTTCTAATTTCAGTTTTAGAAACCAATATTAATGTAAAAAAAAGTGTGTGCACGTTTGTGAATGTGCAGTTATTTTTAAAAAGGGCTTTTATTCCTAATGTAATACATGTTTTTTACTAAATATCAGAAATTATGGATAAAAAAAGAATAAAATGAAAGCCTGTAATCCTATGGCTCAAGAAAACGTCCTTTACTGTTTTGACATGTTTATGTACATTTATAAATATTTGCGCACGCACACACATATATGTGTACATGCAGCATAAATATTCATATTTTAATATGTAGTTTATATGTTTTTCTCTTAATTTCTTTTTTTGGTATCAGGAATCAAACTCAGGACCTTTCTTAATTGAATTTTAAAGAACTATATCTAGTACTGCATGTATATGTAAAATGCTTCATAATAATATGTAATACTCGCTAAGAAAAAAAGATTTGCTCCACTTTACTCTGCAATTTTCATTGTAGTAAAATGCATATAAAATTTGCTATCTTAACCGTTGTTTTTAAAATGTACAGTTCAGTGGTGTTAAATGCATAAATACTATTGTGCACCATTACCACTATCCATTTCCAGAACTCCTTTTCAGTTTGCACAGCTGAAACTACACCTATTAAACAGTAATTGATCTTTTTCCACTACTCCTGGAAAACCCCTATCCTACTTTGTGTCTGTGTATTGACTGTTTTAAGTTCTTCATATAATGGAATGCAGTATTTGACTTGTAACAACTAACTTATTTCATATTGATTGATTGATTGCAGTACTAGGGATTGAACTCAATTATTTTCTCTCATTCTTTTTTTTCTCTCTTTTGATAGTGCCTTTTGTTTCATAAAAATTTAAAATTTTCGTAGGTCTTAATTTGTCCATTTTCTTTTTTGTTCTCTGTGCCTTTGCTGTCTTATCCAAGAAATTATTGCAAACTCCAGTGTTATTTACCCTGCTTTTTTTAAGAGTTTTTTTTTTAAATGATTTTAAGTTTTAAATGTAGACCATGGATCCATTTTTGAGTTAATTTTTTTTTTGTTTTTTGGGGTTTTTTTTTTTTTTTTTTTTTTTGGAAACAGGGTCTTGCTATGCAGTTCAGGCTGGCCTTGAGCTCACTTTGTAGCCCAGGCTGGTCTTGAACTTACAACGATCCTCCTACTGCAGCCCCCCAAGTGCTGGGATTACAGGTGTGCACTGCCATGCCTGGCTTTGAGTTGATTTTTGTCTATGATGTTAGATAAGGCTCTAAAGTAATTTTTTTGTGTATGGATATCTAGTTTACCCATTTTTATTTGTTGAGAACACTGCTCTTTCCTGGTGTATATTTTTGTCATTCCTGTTGAAGATAAGTTGATTATATATGCATGTGTTTATTTCTGGGCCTTCAAATCTGTTCTGTTTACCTTTATGCCAGCATCACACTAGCTTGATATATATATCTTGGTAGGAAATGTGAACCTTCTAATGATCTTTTATCAGAATTGCTTTAGCTAGGTGTTTCTTGAGATTCCATATAAATTTTAGAATGTTTTCTATTTATGCAGAAAGCATCATGGAATTTTTGTAGAGGTGCTCTTAAATCTATACATTGCTTTTGGTGGTGCATCCATAACAATATTGAGCCTTCCTACCCACAAACATGGGATATTATTTTTTTCTTTCACTTTAGGCATTAATTATTCAGGTTAATAATTTAAACACGTTTCCCCCTTCATGTCTTTAGCTAAGATCACTGAAGTGCACATCTAGGAGTATGTTTTTTAAAAAATACTGGTCTTCCTTTAAAATGGGCTTATTTATAAGTTGATGACTACCCTCAGTATTCCTCAGAATTGTTTTCATTTTAAAAAGTAAAACAGAAAAAAAAAGTTAGAATGATACAGAATTTCAAAAAAGAAAAAAAAGTAAGGAATTAACACTACTTAATATATTGCATATTGTTATCTCAGCATTAGTTGTTCAGGTTACAAAATCTAGACATTGAAGTGATCAGTCAATGACAGCACAAACTGTTCTTTTTGATGAACTGAGAGAGATTAGTAGTATAGTCATCTATCTAGCATACATATACATACATACATTTATACATGTTTACCAACATACATATAATCTTTTCCTTTCTTCCTTTTTTCCTTTCTCTTATCCCAGTAGTTCTGTCCTTTGAGCACTTTCTTTCCCTTTCATTATTACAATATCTGTTGTGTATTTTGGATCTTATTACTCTTTCATATTTTTATTTTTTATACTAGGGAGACAATATGATATTTATAAATGCAAGTTTGATTTATTTCACTTATGAGTATGTTCTCAAGTTACTGCCGTTTACCTATAAAAGCCTCAAGATTATCTTTTTTTATACTGAGTAATATGCCATTGTAGAATAATACCACATCTTTTTTATCTATTCTGCAGTTGATGGGCACTTTGGTTGTTTCCAAGATTTAGCTATTACAAATTGTGCTGTTGTAAACATGGGTGCACATATATTGCATGACATTTTCAATTTTTCTGGGAAAATACCCAGAAGGGGAATAGCTGGATTAAGTGGGACTTCTAATTCTAGTTTTTTGAGGAATCCCCACACAGATTTCCACAGTGGTTGCACCAGTTTACACTGTCCCCAGCAGTGGAGCAGTGTTCCTTCTTCCCCATACCCACACCAACACTTGTTATTGGTTGATTTCTTGATCTTAGCCATTCTTTCTGGAGTGAGATGGAATCTCAATGTTGTTTTAATTTGCATTTCTTGAATGACCAGTGATGTTGAACATGTCTTCATGTATTTATTTGCCATTTGTATTTCTTCATCTGAGAAATGCGTGTTCATTTCAGATGCCCATTTTTGGATTAGATCTTTGAATTTGGGAAACCTGATATTTTTCAGTTCTTTATATGTTCTAGATATAACTGTGTGAGGAACAGCTGGCTAAAATTCTTTCCCATTCTGTGGGTTTTCTCTTCACTCTGTTGGTAATTTCTTTTGTGAAGTACAAAAACTTTTTAACAAGAGGAGATCTCAGTTGTTGATTCTGGGAAGTACTTCCTGTGTAGTTTGCGTTTTGTTCCTACCTTTTGCCTCCTTTATGGTTTGCCTACCTTTACGTCCTCAAGATTTGTACCTACCTTGTTATTTCTTTAATTTGAGAAGTGT
Organism: Dolichotis patagonum; assembly: GCA_004027295.1. Classification (NCBI taxonomy): domain Eukaryota; kingdom Metazoa; phylum Chordata; class Mammalia; order Rodentia; family Caviidae; genus Dolichotis; species Dolichotis patagonum. Next base: position 59,313 of record PVJX010009427.1, read on the forward strand.
TTTATAATTTTCATTGTTAAAATTAATTTCTAAATATTTTATTTTGATATTAAGTGACTTTAAAATTTCATTTTGTATCATTATATATAGAAATAAAGCTGAATTTTGTGAGACTTTGTGTCCTTTTACTTTACTGAATCCATTTGTTAGTTCTAATAAGTATTTCGTAGAATATTTTAAGATTTTTCTACATAAAGTATTATACCATTTGTGATAAGAGATAATTTTACTTCTTTGCAAGTTAGGCAACTTATTTCTTTTTCTTGCCTAATTGTTCTTGCTAGTATTTACAGCACTGTGTTGAATAGAAGTGGCAGAAGGGGCTAAGTATAGTTACTCATGATTGTAAATCCATCACTTTGGGAAGTTAGCAAGTTTGAATCAAATTTGGGTGATTTAGTGAGACTCGGTTTCAAAATAAAATATTAAAAAAAGTACAGTGTATATAGCTTAGTGTGAAGGCCCTGTTTGGTCCCCAGTACCATATACCTGCACACACATGCACACACACAGTGATAAAAGTGGGCACCCTTATCTTGTGCTTGATCTCAGAAGTAAAGTTTTCAGTCTTTTATAGTTGAGTATAATATTTAGTTGTAGGTTTTTCATATATCACTTTTATTATGTTGAAATAGTTTCTGTTTATAATTTGTATTTTTGTATTGAAAGAATATATTTTAAATACATTTTCTATATCAATTGAGATGACCATGTAGTTTTTTTTTCTTCTGTTTCAGTGTTCAATTTTTGTATGCTGAATCATTGCCTTTCAGGAATAAGACCCACTTGATCATGATGTATAGTTCTTTTAATATGCTGCTGGACTTGGTTTGCTAGTTTTTTTGTGGAGGATTTTTGCTTTTAGCATTCATAAGGGAAGTTGATCTGCAGTATCAAGATAATACATGTCCATAGAAAGAGTTGGAGAGTGTTTCTTTCCCTTTAATATTTTTGGAAATACTTGAGAAAAATTAGTGATCTTTAAAAAGTTTAATGAAATTCACAGTGAGACCATCAAGTCCAGGCTTATTTTTGCTGGGAGATTTTTGATTCCTTATTTAATCCTAATTATAGATCCTGTCAGATTATCAGTGTTTTTGTGGTTTGGTCTCAGTAGAACTAAAAAAGGCAATGACCCTTTAAATTCTCTAGAAGTCACTGCAGCCAAAGGGAGAGGGACTTGCATGAAAGTGAGGGGGACTGAGCAACAATGGTTGCCCTCTCTTTGTACCTCTACCATCAGAATTCGCAGTATCAGTCATAGCATAATCCTTTTTTTTTAATATTTTATTTTAAAAGGGTGTAAAATTAAACGCAACAAAACAGAACAGAATGGGCCATAAGAAAGCATAAATTTCAAAGCTCGACAACCCAGGATCTTCACTATCTGTCATATTGTCTCCCATTCTCCTCCAAATGGTTGTCCATATCTTTGCATATGGGGAGCTCATACTAAATAACATAGCCAATCTTTTCACAAGATGTGTAGTTCACTGGCTGCCACTTGCTAGGCAGGGGGGAGGGGGAGGGGGGACACGGGATGGGTGACAGGACGACATGAGATGTCTGATTCTCAGCCCACATGCAGGCAGGATCGCAGTCGCCCCCCAGAGAGGGGTGGAGTTCCTTGTTCTCCCGGCACCCCAAGTCAACCACACCATGCAGGTCCTGATGTGCCAGGGTCTCTCTCCTTCAGGCCGCTGGAAGTCTGCCACACTCTCAGCTACCTGCAGAGAGGGGTGGAGCTCCTTGTTCTCCCGGCACCCCAAGTCAACCACACCATGCAGGTCCTGATATGCCAGGGTCTCTCTCCTTCAGGCTGCCAAAAGTCTGCCACACTCTCAGCTGCCCTCAGAGAGG